>JAUMHN010097202.1:0-25183 GCA_032360265.1 Heliamphora ciliata
TACGACAGAGTCGGTACATAGGATTCCATTTACATCTTTTCTCCTCGGCTGTGTGGCCTGAGTGGAGCTTACTGTTTATTTATAGCGTTCCCTTAACTGTGGCATGATATCTGTTAGGATATATGCATTGTTTGAAGGATGAAAAACTTTAGTTTTTATGAGATAAAACCTTTTGAGACTCGTGATAGTCTGACGAAAAACTTGTGATTTTAGAAGGAAAAACCTTTTTGGCTCTTGTGGTTGAGCCCGTGTGTGTATAATTGCATAGCCTGCTTTACAGTTTTACTGTCAATGTTCTATTAGGCTTTGGCTCACGGTGTTGAATTTTACTGTAAAACCCTTTTCAGGTGAGCATGATGAGATAACCTAGTTGCAGAGGTGATGAAAGACTTGCTATAGTTTTCCCTTTTTGAGGCATGTACTTACACATGTGATGCCTGTTGAGGCTGGTTTTGTACGCCTTGAGACGATGCTATTATTCATGTATGAGATTGCATGATTTATAGTTTTATGAGAGTTGAACTGTGGGGACTTTTATCCAAATGTTGTATATTTTTATTATCAACTGTAAAACTTATTTTCTTAAATGAGTGTTTTGGTGGGCTTTCGCGTGACCCGAATGTTTAGGGCGTGACAATGGATATTGTTTTATTAATGATAAACAGGCCCCATGGGTGGTCAAGTACCGCCTGGAAGAATTTAATATCAAAAGGGGTGCTACATATTGTAAAATGAAGGGGTATCTAAAGTATTCTACTAGTGAGATGCCGAAAGTTCTTGTAATGAGACCGTCGTCAATCAATGTGATGGAAAAAAAATATAATAGAGAATATGTTGATGTTTGGCACTGTGCATCTAGTAGTGCTGTTCCAATCCTCACCCGGTCTATGTCTCTATGTTTACCGGAAAGGAGGTCCAATCTGTTGATCGGAGGTTTTGGAGAATCTGGATCAGTCATTGATAAACGCAAAGCTCGTCCCAGCGTGTCGGAGTTTGATATACGCAGTGGAGGTGTTGGCATAACGGAGTTGGATCTTGGACCGTCCGTTTCTGAAGTTGGAATTAGGAAAGATGAAGTGGAGAGAAGGGGTTCTGTTATCATGGACCCTCAAGAACTTTCTAATGTATTAACAAATGTAATAATGAGTGTTAAAAATAGTGATGAGAGTAGAGAGGTAATTACATATGAGAAAGGAAATGTTGTAAGCAAATGAGATATTTATAAATTTAATTTTCACATTTGAAAATTCACAGTGTGCATTTAATAGTCCTATGTATCCCAACCCCAATGGGTTGGTCAGAGTAAACATCAATCACATTTAAGTTATTAAATGTTTAGAAAAAATTGAAAAATAATTTAACATATCAATTTATACCTCGCAGATTTTCATCCCCTAGAGAGTTTAACATGGTTCATTTTCCAACGTAAATAGATATTTAATAATTAATTAAATAATTAATAAACTAAAAATAAAAAAATTAATTAATATCTTCAAATATGCTGCATAATCGTTTACATACTATGAATAAACTAGTTGATCATGTCACAGAGCGAGCAACACTCGACGCAGCCGAGAGAACTTACGCGCGGCGGGTAGAGTTTCATCCCTCGGAGGGTTTAACAAGGTTTATTTTCCAACGTAAATAGATATTTAATAAAAAAATTAAATAATCAAAAAAATAAACCCTTTGGGGGATGAAACTCTGTGAGGTATTAATAAAGATGTTAATTTTTTTGTTGTTTTGATTATTTAATTTATTATTAAATATCTAATTACATTAGAAAATGAACCATGTTAAATTTTTCGAGGGAAGAAACTCTTCCCGCTGCATGTAAGTTCCCTCGGCTGCGTCGAGTGTTGCTCGCTCTACGACACGATCAACTAGTTTATTTGTAGGACGTAAACGATTATGCGGCATAAATGAAGATATTAATTAATTTTTTATTTAGTTTATTAATTATTTAATTTATTATTAAATATCAATTGAGAGGGTGGAACAACCCTGTTAAACCCTTCGGAAAATGAAACTCTGCGAGGCATAAATTAATATGTTATTTTTTTCTTTTTGTTCTAAACATTTAATTACTTAAATATGATTGATGCTTACTCTGACCAACCCATTGGGGTTGAGATACACAGGACTTTATTAAATGCACACTGTGAGTTTTTAAATGTGCAAAAGAAATTTATAAACAACCTCATTTGCTTACAACATTTCATTTCTCATCTGTAATTACCTCTCTACTCTCATCACTATTTTTAACACTCATTATTACATTTCTTAATACAATAGAAAGTTCTCGAGGGTCCATGATAACAGAACCCCTTCTCTCCATTTCATCTTTCCTAATTCCCGCTTTAGAAACGAATGGTCCAGGATCTAACTCCGCTATGCCAACTCCTCCTCTGCGTATATGAATCTCCGAAACGCTGGGACGAGCTCTGCGTTCATTAATGACTGATCCAAATTCTCCAAAATCTCCAATCAACAGATTAAACCTCCTCTCCGGTAAACACAGAGACATAAACCGGGTGAGAATTGGAACAGCACTACTAGGGGCACAGTGCCAAACATCAACTTGTTCTCTATTGTATTTTTTTCCCATCACATTGATTGACGGCGGTATTATTACAAAATCTTCCGGCATCTCACTAGTACAATACTTCAGGTACCCTTTCATTTTACAATATGTAACACCCCTTTTGATATTAGATTCTTCCAGATGGTACTTGACCACCCATGGGGCCTTCTTATCATTAATAGAACAATATCCATTCCCATAATAAATTAACTCGCACTGACAATCTCCAAAGAATACAAAATAAGCCTGCAGACAGTCATTTCCATCTAACCTCCAGTCATACTCATTTATCCTGACCAATCTACTGGCATTGAGAGCACATAAAGGTGAATACTTTATTAATATTTTATCCACCTTAACACTCTTGTGACCGTATTTCAATCTCAATTGATAAAACAAATTAGGCAATGCAAGTTCTATTGAAGTGAGATAACTAGCTGATACACCTTCCACAACTCTAGTTTTTATATCATCCACCTTCATTAATGTGAACATTATAATACAACAAAAGAGACTTTAATTTACCCCCTGAGATAAATAAACTAAACAGTTTTAAAATACACCTGACATCTTAAGGTGTATTTACATTCTTTTACACCAAGAGTAGCAGCCACTAAGTACATTGCCCCGTTCTGAATACTTTCCACGTTTCCTAACAACGTGTCTTTGTAAACTGTCCACACATCAACATGACAGAAGCGATCCACAACTTCTATTCCATGTCGAACATATTCATCCTCCTTTCCACCGATAAGCTTATACCTTAGTTTTTTTAGCATTCGGAATCTATCTGACAGATCTGGGTCCACTATCCAAGTCTCTGGATTACCCTCACCAACACCAATAAATATTTTGTCCGATGTCGGAACAGCATCTGATGGGGCATTGTCACTTACGATGAACAATAGGACATGCTGTACAACATCAGTCTTCTTTGCCTCAGACCCCAGAGATACATACCCAATAATTTTTATCCCCTTCACAACAATTTTATTTGATTGACGATCTAACCACTTATTTTCTAAATCAATTCCATTAAGCAATCTCGACACACTTTTATTATTAAATAATATGTCCCTCATTTGTTCATCATATATTTTTAGTTTCTTAGCACTCCTCTTAGTCCTTTTAATATATTTGAAAATATTCTGCACATAACGTCGTCGTCCAGGATAAGGACGATAGGGAGCACGTCTACGGTAATTACGCTTAAATTCACTGCCTCCTTGATTCCTCGTTCTCCGATAAGCAAAGGGGGTACGATAGGGATTGCTTGCTGCTTCGTCCATTTTTAATGAAAGACTCCAAAGAGGATATTCTAACAAAGTTTCAAGTTAAGTTACGTAGTTAGCTTCGTCCATTTTTATGTCACATCTATAATATTTGCTTTAATAAAGTAATATATTACTTTTATTTTATTTTAACTTCAGAATCCTAGATTAGTAGTGAAGAATATTAACATTGGATGCCTTTTATATCAGAAATACCACTTGAAAAAATCAATATAATAATGTAAGACGTCTGGCAATATATGTACAATATAGGAAATATGCCTCTTCGAGGATAACAGTGGGTCAAAAATTTATATTTAAATATAAATAGTATTCTGCGTAAGTGGAAAGCTTCCCTTTTTATACAATTTCACATGTGAAGTGGGGCTCACCTTTCCCACTTTCCACTTAATACATTTACTTTTTACTTTTTACTTTTTACTTTTCACTTTTCACTTTGTCGGTGACAACTGTCATTCCACTATTTATACTTGAATATAATATTCAGAGACCTCAATATCTCCTTTGAATTTTGAAATTCAAAATAAAGGTGGGAAAAAGATTCTCACTTTACACTGTAGTGTACTTTTTACTATTTACTTTTAAACATTATCGGTGACAGCAAGATATATTATCCGACAATATTATCTGTAGCATATACGGCTCACTTACTTTATGACATCACTCACGTGGGTTGTTAGGACATGTGGCGCGCCTTACGGCGCGCAGAGGGAAAACCTGTAATATTATATTAGGTTTTCCCCCTTAACAATTACAGGGATGCCCCTCTGGGAAAGTTTATAAGAAAGTATTCTCATTCTCATTCTTCTCAGTTGATAGCTATACAGTAAAGCCAAAACCCCAAAGTGAGAACATCCATAAATATGGTCAGACCTCCCCTTTCTTTCAGAGTTCAAGGGAAATCTCTCTTCCTAACATTTTCTCAGTGCAATTAAATTGCATAAATTGTACTAGACCACATCAGGTCCCTCGTCCTACCATACAACCCTACCTATATAAGGGTTGTTGCATAAACCCACCAGGACAATGAGCCACACCTCCACATTCTTCTGCAAACGGAGAAACGATTCAACATCACAACTCCCACACATTGCGAGAAAAATATTAACATATCAATTTATGCCTAGCAGAGTTTCATCCCCCGGAAGGTTTAACAGGGTCATTTTTCAACGTAAATAGATATATAATAATTAATTAAATAATTAATAAACTAAAAATAAAAATATTAATTAATATCTTCATATATGTCGCATAATCGTTTACATCTTATGAATAAACTAGTTGATCGTGTCGCAGAGCGAGCAACACTTGGCGCAGCTGAGGGAACTTACGCGCAGCAGGTAGAGTTTCATCCCCCGTAGGATTTAACAGGGTTTATTTTTCAATATAAATATATATTTAATAAAAAAATTAAATAATCAAAAAAATAAAAAAAAATTAACATCTTTATTTATGTCTCGCAGAGTTTCATCCCCCGGAGATTTAACAGGGTTGATCTCACCTCTCAATTGATATTTACTACAATTGAATAAATAATATAATAAAAAAAAAAAACGTAATTGTTACGCCCACATCAAAATTGGGAATTCCAAACTTTACATGGCACTTCACATGGTACACTACGTGGAGGGTACTTAGTTTACTTCATGGGAATCTGAAGCAAATCTTCTTTCACTTGATTTTTAACAAGTGAATAGTAATTGCCAATTGAATTGTTTTATTTTTAATTTCAAATAGCAATTCCAATTTTATGTAATGCACGGACAAATTAAAAATCAAATGAAATGTTCAGATATTTAACCAGCATATTTAATCACTCACATTTAACAATATTAATAGATATCGTCATTAATAAATTCAAAGATTACATTGTGATCTGCCCACTTTTTGAATAGCGGTTCAAGACTAATATCATTGTAATATGATGTATCATCATTACATAAAACAATACAAGGAATACCCCCGGGACATCTTATTTTTTTACGATATTTTTCATTAACAATATAATCTTTTTGTGCTCTCAAGAGTTCCTTTTTATGTGGTAAAAATTTGAAAGCTAAATCATCTACAACATTATATAATGCATGTGGATTATATGTAGAGAAATCCACCGCGCTACAGAAGTAATTATGTAGTCCTAAGCTCCTTACCCATGAAATCTTTCCAAATTTAGACGGTACTTCAAGGATTAAGTTTAGGAGGCGATCCGGCTTCATCTCCGGTTCCTGAAATTGTTAACACGTCAAGATCTGCCATTTCTATAATTATTCTATTTTTAATATGCTCAATAGTTTCTTAGTGCATATAGTGAACGTCTTGTATGGCTTGTGGGTCGTTAAAGAATAAATGCAATAAATTTCTACTTACGCATAGGACATTGTTTTTAGCCCAGACCCTAATGCTCTTGGGACATTAGGGAAACACGTATATTTTGGTAAATATACAACCGGTGGCTCTGGCCATTGTTAATTGACAGCGTATTTCAAGTTACGTAGTTGGGTTACCCATATAAACGGTTGTTGAGCTTGTACTCTGCATAAGAAGTCATATTTTGAAGTAGATTCTGCCAGGATAGTTGTCCAGATGGCATCTCTACTCTTCTTTGGACTCTGCCTGGTTGCCTTCAGTACTCCCTTATCAATGAAATTTCCTTCCTTTGCTATGTAGTCTGCCACGTGAGCATCAGAACGTGGCACTTGTATATTTGGATGGAAAGACTTATTCACAACATGTGGGTCTTTGATGTCATAGTGTGTGGGAGTTGTGATGTTGAATCGTTTCTCCGTTTGTAGAAGAATGTGGAGGTGTGGCTCATTGTCCTGGTGGATTTCTGTAACAACCCTTATATAGGTAGGGTTGTATGGTAGGAAGAGGGACCAGATGTGGTCTAGTACAAATTGTGCAATTAAATTGCACTGAGAAAATGTTAGGAAGAGAGATTTTCCTTGAACTCT
Organism: Heliamphora ciliata; assembly: GCA_032360265.1. NCBI lineage: Eukaryota > Viridiplantae > Streptophyta > Magnoliopsida > Ericales > Sarraceniaceae > Heliamphora > Heliamphora ciliata. Next base: position 6,831 of record JAUMHN010097202.1, read on the forward strand.
GAAAGAAAGGCGAGGTCTGGTCATATTTATAGATGTTCTCACTTAGGGGTTTTGGCTTTACTGTATAGCTATCAACTAAGAAGAATGAGAATGAGAATACTTTCTTATAAACTTCCCCAGAGGGGCATCCCTGTAATTGTTAAGGGGGAAAACCTAATATAATATTATAGGTTTTCCCTCTGCGCACCGAAAGGCGTGCCACGTGTCCCGACAAGCCACGTGGGTGACGTTATAAAGTACGTGAGCCGTACATGCTATAGATAATGTTGTCGGGTAATATATCTTGCTGTCAACGACAATGTTTAAAAATAAATAGTAAAAAGTACACTACAGTGTAAAGTGGGAATATTTTTCCCATCTTTATTTTGAATTTCAAAATTTAAAGGGGATATTGAGGTCTCTGAATATTATATTTAGATATAAATAGTGGAATGACAGCTGTCACCGACAAAGGGAAAAGTAAAGAGTAAAAAGTAAATGTATTAAGTGAAAAGTGGAAAACGTGGGGTCCCACTTCACATGTGAAATTGTATAAAAAGGGAAGCTTTCCCCTTACGCAGGATACTATTTATATTTAAATATAAAATTTTCACCCACTGTTATCCTTGAAGAGGCATATTTTTTATATTGTACATATATTGCGAGACGTCTTACATTATTATATTGATTTTTTCAAGTGGTATTTATGGTATAGAAGGCATCCAATGTTAATATTCCTCACTATTAATCTAGAATTCTGAAGTCAAAATAAAATAAAATGAATATATTGCTTTATTAAAGCAAATATTATAGATGTGACATAAATTAATTTTATAATATTCATACACAGATGTGATCCCTTAATAGTAGTCATTGATCACTATAAATGGAGTCTCGTAGAGATTAGTTCTCCCATAACAATGGATCATCGATTTGGAGAGATCTTCACTCATCTGCTTATTGACCTTTATTGTGAGGTAAAGAGAAATTATTTTCAACATTATGTGGAGTCTTCACATGAATACTTCTTTTTTTGAAAAGAGGAAATGCTGGGAGAAATTATTCAAGGTGCTGCACGTGGAATGTACACGTGGGCATTAAAGTGGGACGCCCACCATCTTGGATTCTTCTTTGCGTCAGACCCCAGAGATACATTCCCAATAATTTTTATCCCCTTCATAACAATTTTATCTGATTGACGATCTGACCTCTTATTTCCCAAATCAATTTCATTAAGCAACCTCGACGCACCTTTATTATTAAATATTATGTCCTTCAACTGTTCATCATATATTTGTAGTTTCTTGAAACTCCTCTTAGTCCTTTTAATATATCTGGGAATATTCTGCACATAACGTCTGCGTCCAGGATAAGGATGATAGGGAGCACCACGTCCACGGTAATTACGTTTAAATCCACTGCCTCCCTGATTCCTCGTTCTCCGATAAGCAAAGGGGGTACGATAGGGACTGCTTGCTGCTCCGTCCATTTTTAATTAAAGACTCCAAAGAGGATATTCTAACAGATTTAGAAATCCTCTTACCTCTACTAATCCTTCTGTTCAGAGATCTTAGCTTTGATATTAACTCCCTCTCTTCCTCGCACGCTGGAACAAACTTCGCCGAAACTGACCGTCAACTCTCTTCTCACAGTCCTACTTGCCACGTCAAGTATCGATCTACATACATATGAATGAACTGACCGTAATTCACGGACTAATCTTCTTAGCAGTACAACATTGTCTGTCAATGTAATCAATAGCAGTAAGAGAGAAAAGAGAAAAGCAAAGGCAATATACCACAAAATAAAGTCACTAAGATAGCTATCCCACTTCACGAGCATATTCTCCTCTTCAAAATGTCTCTGCCAAAACAAGATTTTATAACAACAGGGATACCGTACTCAAGAAGCTTCCCATTTGAATTTCATATTTTAAAATGGGCAAAACTTTTTTCGCTTAAAACTGTAGTGTACTTTTTACTATTTGCTTTTAAATATTATCGGTGACAGCTGTACTCCACTTCATACATGTGAATAAAATATTTCTTAATATAATCATTACCCTGTGGGACTCACCTACTTTATGACGTCACCCACATGGTTTTGTCGGGACACGTGGCGCGCTACCAAGTTATGATGGGCTGGTCTTAACTGGAGGTGGGTTGGGCTTAACTGGAACATTCCCAGCAATTTCCTGTTGTCTGTTTGAATTAAATGAGATCTTGTATGAATATTGTACGAAAGTTTCTTACATAGGGGTTTTGGCTTTACTGTATAGCTATCAACTGAGAAGAATGAGAATGAGAATAGTTTCTTATAAACTTCCCCAGAGGGGCATCCCTGTAATTGTTAAGGGGAGAAAACCTAATATAATATCACAGGTTTTCCCCTGCGCGCCGTTAGGAGCGCCACGTGTCCCGACAACCCACGTGGGTGATGTCATAAAGTAGGTGGGACCCACAAGGTAATAATTATATTATAGAATATTATATCCCACTTGTCAGTAGTGGAGGACAGCTGTCACCAACAATATTTAAAAGAAAATAGTAAAAAGTACACTAAAGTTTTAAGCTGGAAAAGTTCCGCCCATTTTAAAATTTGAAATTCAAATGGGAAGCTTCCTGAGTATACTATCCCTGTTCTTATAAAATCTAGTTTTGGCAGAGACATTTTGAAGAGGAGAATATGCTTGTGAAGTGGGATAGCTATTTTGGTGACTTTCTTTTGTGGTATATTGCCTTTGCTTTTCTCTTTTCTCTCTTACTGCTGTTGATTACATTGACATACAATGTTGTACTGCTTAGAAGATTATCCCGTGAATTACGGTTAGTTCATTCAAATGTGTGTAGATCGTTACTTGACGTGACAAGTAGGACTGTGGGAAGAGTGCCGACGGTTAGTTTCGGCGAAATTTGTCCTAGCGTGCGTGGAAGAGTGGGAGTTAATATCAAAGCTAAGGTCTCTAAACAAAAGAATTAGTAAAGGTAAGAGGAATTCCAGATCTGTAAGAATATCCTCTTTGGAGTCTTTTACTAAAAATGGACGGAGCAGCAAGCAGTTCCTATCGTACCCCCTTTGCTTATCAGAGAACGAGGAATCTGGGAGACAGTGGATTTAAGCATAATTACCGTGGACGTGCTCCCTATCGTCCTTATCCTGGACACAGACGTTATGTGTAGAATATTCCCAAATATATTAAAAGAACTAAGAGAAGTGCCAAGAAACTACAAATATATGATGAACAGATGAAGGACATATTATTTAATAGTAAAGGTGTGTCGAGGTTGCTTAATGGAATTGATTTGGGAAATAAAAGGTCAGATCGTCAATCAGATAAAATTGTTGTGAAGGGGATAAAAATTATTGGGAATGTATCTCTGGGGTTTGAGGTAAAGAAGACTGATGCTATACAGCATGTCCTATTATTCATCGTAAGTGACAATGCCCCATCAGATGCTGTTCTGACACCAAACAAGATATTTATTGGCGTTGGTGAGGGTAATCCAGAGACCTGGATAGTGGACCCTGATCTGTTCGATAGATTCTGGATGCTAAAGAAACTAAGGTATAAGCTTATCGGTGGAAAGGAGGATAAATATGTTCGGCATGGAATAGAAGTTGTGGATCGTTTCTGTCCTGTTGATGTGTGGACAAATTACAAAGACACGTTATTAGGCAACGTGAGAATTATTCAGAAGGGGGCAATGTACTTAGTGGCTGCTACTCTTTGTGTAAAAGAGTGTAAATACACCTTAAGATGTCAGCTATATTTTAAAACTGTTTAGTTTATTTATCTCATGGAGTAAATTAATGCCTCTTTTGTTGTATTGTATTGTTTAGGTTAATGGAGGTGAACGATATAAAAACTAGAGTTGTGAAAGTTGTATCAGCCAGTGATTTCACTTCAATAGAACTTGCATTGCCTAATTTGTTTTATCAATTGAGATTCAAATACGATCACAAAAGTATTAAGCTGGATAAAATATTAATAAAGTATTCACCTTTATGTGCTCTTCAATAGAACTTGCATTGCCTAATTTATTTTATCAATTGAGATTGAAATACGGTCACAAGAGTATTAAGGTGGATAAAATATTAATAAAGTATTCACCATTATGTGCTCCTAATGCTAGTGGGTTGGTCAGGATAAATGTGTATGACCAGAGGTTAGATGGAAATGACAGTCTGCAGGCTTATTTTGTATTTCCTATAGATTGTCAATGTGAGTTAATTTATTATGGGAGTGGATATTGTTCTATTAATGATAAACAGGTCCCATGGGTGGTCAAGTACCGCTTGGAAGAATCAAATATCGAAAGGAGTGTTACATATTGTAAAATGAAGGGGTATCTGAAGTATTCTACTAGTGAGATGCTGGAAGATTCTGTAATGAGACCGCCGCCAATCAATGTGATGGGAAAAAAATACAATAGAAAACATGTTGATGTTTGGCACTGTGACCCTAGTTGTGCTATTCCAATTCGCACCCGGTCTATGTCTCTGTGTTTACCGGAAAGGAGGTCCAATCTGTTGATTAGAGGTTTTGGAGAATCCGGATCAGTCATTGATGAACGTAGAGCTCGTCCCAACGTGTCGGAGTTTGATTTACGCAGAGGAGGAGTTGGCATAACGTAGTTGGATCCTGGACCATCCGTTTCTAAAGTTGGAATTAGGAAAGATGAAGTGGAGAGAAGGGGTTCTGTTATCATGGACCCTCAAGAACTTTCTAATGTATTAAGAAATGTAATAATTAGTGTTAAAAATAGTGATGAGAGTAGAGAAGTAATTACAGATGAGAAAGGAAATGTTGTAAGCAAATGAGATGTTTATAAATTTCATTTGCACATTTGAAAATTCACAGTGTGCATTTAATAATCCTGTGTATCCCAACCCCAATGGGTTGGTCAGAGTAAACATCATTCACATTTAAGTTATTAAATTTTAGAAAAAATTTAAAAAAAATTTAACATATCAATTTATGCCTCACAGAGTTTCATCCCCCAGAGGGTTTAATTGGGTTCATTTTCCAACGTAAATAGATATTTAATAATTAATAAACTAAAAATAAAAAAATTAATTAATATCTTCATATATGCCACATAATCATTACATCCTATGAATAAACTAGTTGATTGTGTCGCAGAGCGAACAACACTCGGCGCAGCTGAGAGAACTTATGCGCAGCGGGTAGAGTTTCATCTCCCAGAGGATTTAGCAGGGTTTATTCCTTCCGGTATCGGTCTCTAGAGGACTTAAGAAAGTATTTCTCCAGAAACACTTTAGCAAAAGATGCCCACGTACCTTCCATGGTAGTTTTGAAAAATTTTCACCATTCATGGGCATTACCCCTCAACTAAAATGTAACAAACGCAACCCTCAAGTCATCCTTGACTATTTGCAGTGTATCCAAAATTCTCGTCACAAGCTCCAGCCATTCTGTGGCCACCTTGGGATCGGGATCCTCAACAAAGGTAGAATGGTCAAGACGTTGAAACTCCCGCATCGCAACAATCGCCATTAGCTCAGGTACTCTCGCCCTTCCCTTAGTAGCCTCGGCTAGTTGACGGATGAAACCCACAATCTCACATAGTATCCCTACCCCGTCCACTAGTCTTTGGGGAGAATTAGCATCCCTAGCATCAGGGATTGGCACATCCCCTTGGCCTAAACCATAGCCACGGCCTCGACCACGTCTCCGCGCAGACATAACTTCTACATGAAAGAAATATAGAGTATAACAACATAAGATTCAGTCATCATGTTATTACAAATATAAGCCACATAATCATGATAACACTTAGCCATTTATGATCATGTAAATAGGTTCCATGTAGCAAGAAGTACCATCAAGAGTGATGAGTAAATTTGGGTAACCTACTCAGATTCCTTGCTAGAAAGTACATCTGCCAAACGTATTTTTAACTCGGCATTCGAGTCTAATCTAAATGCTCGAAGGCATGACTAATCAATCCTAAGTTCCATCCTCCATGCTCACGTATACACAACACCCTCATACTCAATAGGTTATCATTCTCATGTTATCAAAACATTTAAAGACATTCAATTAAGCATACGCAATCATCCTCACAAGGTGATGCAACCTCTTCCACGACTCTTAGGTATTCGAACCTAGAACTCTAATACCAAGTTGTCACACCCCAAAACCCGGGTCACGTGAACCACTCAAGAAAAACTCATTTTTTGATTCGAAGTTCCATCAAAACCACCCGAGCCTGCACGGGTCTAAGTACGTAAATGAAAGCGAGATTAAAACCTTTGAAAAAAGTACATCAAAGTGTTTATTTTATGTAAAAGAACAGTCCAAAAGAATAAAGTCACGGCCCCCAAAAGCTAAGTTTTTAAAACAAACAAACAAAATTTTTAGAAAATTGTCCAAACCGATCGATTGATCAAGGGACCGATCGAGAGGTTTTTAACAATTCACTGGTTTTCCAATGCCTGTGAAACAATTGAGGCTTACACAAGACCGCTCGATAGACTGATTGATCGGTCCATCGAGCGGTCTGGCTCTAAACCACTTTTTTAAAACCCAACTTTTTTCCCCAACACTTAACCATTTTTTAACATTTTTGAAAGCTTTCAAGGCACAGCCAAGCCATCTAAAATATGCTAAAACAAGGTTTAAAATCCTCTGTCGAGGCAAAAGAGTTGATATAAGCATAAAACCAACAGAAAATGATAACCATTTCATACAATTATAAAAACATACAACCAACTCAGGGTTTCTCTCATAAGCATAGAACATGCGTGCATTGTTACAAAGACTCAAGGTTTACAAAACATTACAAAACACATGCTTTATATCCAAAACATGGGACGTCATTTACATGATCCAACAACAAAAAACTAAGAAATTTAGTCTTCCGCCACCTCTGGGGCTTCTCTAGATCAATTCGCATGATTAAATTCACTTGAAAGTTTTTGAATCCCACAACGTGAGCTGAAACCCAATAGGAAAAGATTAGATTATATTAAAAGCATAATATGCAATCACGAATTATATGAACACCTCGACTACACGAGTCACAAAACGATTTTCTATCCTTAAAACCATAAGTTTTCATATAATCCTACAACGTCCAATAGTTTATTAAACATAAACAACACATTATTTTTCAACCTGATTTTCACAACCCACAATGATTCCTATGTACTAACTATATCGCACTGAAAACAAATGTAATAACTATAGACTCTCGCCCATTAGCCTAGGACCGAGGTATCCATTGACCCACTAGGTAATGACAAGTTTCATATAGAGTTACAATAACAAGCGCCTCCCACTGGGGCAACCACTTTATTTACGGGATTAACCTGAAGGAACAAAGCACTTATTTGCCCAAATTTTTTGAACTTTTACCGAGGAGCAATGGAAGCTCACGTACACACATATTGTTACGACACATCTATAAAATCATTAAAAAGGCACACAGCTCAACTATGAACACGTTTGTAAATACACATATTTATGTACAAACGTCCAACGACATCCAGCTACGTTGTCCATAAAACCATGGAGATCGACTAATATTTTCAAAATATTTCCACCATCTCAACCGATTCATTTAATAACCAAGGCTCAACCCCAAGGGTTAAATCGAATCCTTCAAAATCATGTTTTCGCAACATATACACAAACCCTTCTGGTTTTTGGAACTCATCTTTTTGAAAATCACGAACACACACGTCCACCAACTTTGTAATAGATCATAAAAATGCATAACATGCTTTTTATTCCAACCTAACAAGGTTTAAACACAAAGTTAAGTATTTATAGCATTTTAAAATGGTAAAAACATATATAAATCACATGTAGCACCCTCTTAAAGCAAGATAGTCTAGAATCTTACCACCTATAGTTAAAAACTCGACACTTTAAACACCAATGAGAAACCAAAGTACCAAAATGGGATTTCGTTTAGATAAACGTGAAACCCACAGTGCGTATAACAAGAACTAACTATCTTAACTCCAAGAACCAAGCCCAAAGTAAGCAAAAGGCTAGAGAGAAAGCAGAGGGTTTGGTTTATCTGCAAATAAGGAAGAGAGGAAGCTTGTTGAGAAAGTTTTGGTTCAAAACCCAAGGCCACTAGCTGCCTTATATATAACCCACGAAGACAGACTTATCGATCGATCTAAAGATAGATCGATCGGTCCTGCCTAGAAAAGTTTTCTAACTTTCTGTCACGCTCCCAACAAGACCAGGATTGAAACTAACATGCAATCTAAGCTAACTTATACATAAAACACATAGAAACATGCTCTTCTATAACGATTGAAATGATAAATAACACGTTATATATATACATAACAAAACAAAAAGGAACTGGGTCTCACAATATAAGGGAGACGAGTCACGGCCAGGTGAATATGGAATGATCAGCTCCAACTTAAGTCGGGTTGCTCCCTAAAATTGCTGGTAAACCCATTAAATGTTATCATTCTAAAAATGAAAATGAGTAATAACTCAAATATCTATGTTCTTACACTAACTTTGCTAATGAATGTTAAATTTGTGATATAAGTGAAACTCATATTTTTAAATAAAGCGCTGAACATTGCCATAATTGTTGTCAAAGAAGGAAATGTTTGATCAAACGAAAGGCTTGAACATAAGTATGAATTATTAAAATATTTTTCTTTCCAATGTAACGTAAGTTTTTATACGGCTTGGATTGTGGGTCTAATTGACAAATGTTTGTAATAGCTGTATATTGTAACACAAGTAACAGCTCTAGGATATGTTTACAAAATTTTATGCTTGTGTAAAACCATTTTTTAAAAATCTTTTCTGAATGGTGTTTTAGAGAATCCCTAAACTTATTGAATAAGTAGGCATTGGGTGAGCTTTGACTCACAAGCCGGTCACAGATGCCATTTGTGAAAATGGGCCGTAACAGAGAATTTGAACCTAAAGGATGAACGATCTTGGCCACGAGAAATCGACCTTCGTCGAAGAGCTAGAGAGATTAGAAAAGAAAATATAAGTCAGCCTGATCATATGAGGCCTTAGCTCCCAAGCCGCTTTGAAAGGTACACTCCCTGAACACTCCAATCGGCCAAGTATTGTTACAAATACATAGCGATCCTGACCTTAAATGGCCAAGGATACTTAGAACCACACCAGAAACGAGAAGTCAAGACAAATAATGTTGATTCCATAAAGATCATGGACATAACACAAAGGATTGCTTTTATTTAAATCAGCACATAAAAACTTGCTAGTATATCACTTGATGAATCAAATATGGATCAAAAAATATCCATTGGCGCCCTTCTGGGAAATCCAGACTGAGACCAATTGGTGCAGTTCATCCAAGATCATCAAGATGTATTCATATGGACTCATAAAGACATACCAGGGATACAACCAGAGGTAATGATGCATCATTTAAATGTGGGTAAGAATTGAAGGCCAGTAAGACAAAAACCAAGAAGTTCACCAAAGAGCGCATTGAAGCCATTGCCGAGGAAGTTAACAAGCTAATCAAGGCTTACTTTGTAAAGGAAGTCCAATATCCTGAATGGCTCACCAATGTGGTATTGGTAAAAAATCCCAACGAGAAGTGAAGAATGTGTGTAGACTTCACCATTTTAAATAAGGCATGCCCAATAGATAATTATCATTTGTCGAGAATTGATCAACTGATAAACTCCACAATAAAACATGAGCGCCTCAGTTTCATGGATGTCATTTTGGGGTATATTCAAATTAGGATGGACCCAGCCGACCAGGAGAAAACATCTTTCATCACTAATCGAGGAATATTCTATTATAAGGTTATGCTATTAGAGTTGAAGAACACAAGAGCAACTTATCAGCGATTAGTTAACAAGATGTTTAAGCAGCAAATAGGGAGAAAAATGGAGGTACACGTCGATGACATGTTAAGCAAGAGCAGACATGCCTCAAACCACCTGGCTAATCTAAAAGAAACATTCCTGGTACTTAGATAATATAATATGAAGCTGAACCCAGCCAAAAGCTCATTTTTATGTTCTGCACCTCTCGGTATTTTATGTTCTGCAACAAAATAACAATAGTGCAGGCTTCACAGATTGAGCGGTGAATAGACCGCTCGAGCGGTCTCGACGACAAGATTTTTTAAGCAGCAGCAGCAAGAGTTTTGAAGGGTCATTATAAATAGGAAGCTAGGTGGATTTAGCAGCTCTCCTATTATAGATTTAACAGCTTTCCTATTGTTGATTTAGCATCTTTCCTATTGTGAATTTAGCAGCTTTCCTATTGTTGAATTAGGTAGCTAGGGTTTTGAAAACCTCTATATATATAAATAGGTAGCTAGGGTTTATCGAGAGGTGGCTCATTATTTTTTGTGGGAAACCTAGCCGCCACAAGCTTTGAAGATGATACATACTGGCAAGCTCTGCTACAGCAACTTGATGATTCAATAAGCTTCTGCGCAATCAAGTCAATCATCAAGCCAATCAAACCTTCAACGATCTGGCTGTGTTTGTGGAGTCGCTTGAGATGATTCTCAAGTGTTGAAATCTAGTGGAGGAGTCCGTCAGCATTGAAGTCCCGTGGTGGGTTCCAGCGACGGTCAAGCACAGAAGTTGGTACACGTAGATTCGGCAAAGATAGGATTACTACCATTGGTTGTGGGTGCAACGTCGGGGTTTGTAAGATTTCTTTGTAACTAACGGTTTAATAATGTTTGATTTTCTAAACCCGGTGTGATCTCGTGGTTTTTACCCGATTTGGAATTTTTCACGTAAAAATCGTCGTCTCGTGTGTGGTTGTGTTTGATTTATTTGCTGCTTGTGTGTTTGGTTGGTTTAAGCTTTTTGCAGCGGTTAGCTTCTTTAAGAAAATTAATTCGTGCAAATCAGTCTACAATCGGGTTTTTTCACTTTTATTAATTTATCATGTTAACATTAATGCACATTTTAGTTTCTTTACTTGAAAGTATGTTTAGAATAGTTTAGTTTATCTTTTGTAACAAATCATGTTTACGTAGTTTTAACAATTTTTTGCATATTTTTGCTCTTTCATTCAAATCATGATAGATTAGTTTTTTTTATACATAAATATTGCATGAGGGAGTGTTCTATGTATCCTTTAGTTAGAAATTGCACGCTATAGGACTTAGAATTTTACCACTTTATTTGTTTTAATTTGGAGTATTATGTACATATTGTGTATTTTTTATATTTGATTTTGGATATTCTCTCTTTATCTCTATTTTTTTTATTTGCATGCATTTGAGAAATTCTTTTAAAGAACTAATGATGATTAGTAGAGGTCAACCTTATGGTTGGGCGAATGAGGTGCCTAACACATTTTTCGATTCGTACCTTAACCCCCGAACCCTCTTTCTCTGGTTAGCGTTTTAAATATCAGTAGCCAATTTTATTTTTCTTAGTTTTTTTCAAAAACTAAATAGCGACTCTATTTTCAACAAAAAAGAGATTTTCAAAATTTAGTTTTCAAGGTGTTAAAATATTTTCTAAACATCTTTGAATTTTCTTATTTTTGAAACATTTTCAAAATAACCCCTAAATCTCAATGCCACACTCCACTTGTTATAAACCTTAACATTAACAATAAATGTTAATATAGTTTTTTCGCACCCCTGGTACATCTTACGTTGTGCATCATTAAACAACTTTTTTAAATTCCGCACATCTTTCCTCTCGAAGCTATTAGGAAATTCATCGATATCATCATCTACTAGGTCACCCCTATAAATTTGTTCCAACATTTCAAGCAATTGATCATCGTTCATAGAGACTTCTCCTACCACTCCATCCTTAATATATTCATCATCGTCATAGTTATTAGTATTCGGTGCATGAGGTTGATACACGGGAATAGGTTTCCTATGATAAAGCCAAGTTCTATAAGAAAGCAAAATTTCTCTTCGAATCAAATGAATTCTAACAACTTTGCTACTATGTTTTTCATCATTTAAGCAATCGACGCACGGACACCGTATCTTATCCTCTGGCCCAATATTTTTCATTGCAAATTCAATAAATGCTTTCACCCCTTCTTTATGTTGCATACTTGTTAATCTATTTTTTATCATCATACAACTCTTGTCCATTGTTTATCACCTGAGTCACCAATTATTTATATATATACAAAAATAAAATGTTAGATTTACTAAAGATGCTGCTAACATGCCATTTTAAAATAGTGATATGTAATTGATTCTAAATTTTAAAGTTGTGCATATAAATGGAAAGTGAAAAAAAAAATTAACATTTGAGATGACATTATGTTAGGAATCAGAGTATTGAATCTTCCACTGTGTGAATCAAGGCCCTAAGCATTTATAGGTACTTGATTTTGAATATATTTTAATGATCATGTGTACTATTTTAAAATTTGTTCACTGTTAAATTTGTTGAATAAATTACTTATGTAGAAAGTCAAGATTGAATATTAAAAACTATGTAATTATATTACATTATATTAAAAAAATGATTTCAAAAGAATAATTAAACAAATATTATATTTATACCATTATGTACCTATCGATTTTCAAACAATCTTATTTTTACATAAATAATGAACTCAATGAGTAAAATGAATGTGTGTTCAAAAGTTTTAACTTCAGAAAAATCTAACACGCCTTCAAAGCACAATAATAATGGCTTGTCCACATTTATGTCACAATGTCACCTAAACCCCAAAGACCTTTAGAACAACAATTAAGCAATAAAGCGAAGGAAAACCAAAAAACTAGCTGCCCTTTAAGAAATGGAAAGTACCGGGCAATTACCTCATCAAGTCACAGAACTAGGTCACTGTGTAATATCTGTAGACGGGTAGTTCCAAAACTTCTTAAAGAAGGCCCAAAACAAAAGAATCTGATGTCAAGAACTCAAATCGGATAATAGATATATGAAAATCTAGATCGGTTATGAAGTGGTGGCGCAGCTCAGTGGCCAAGCTGCTCATTGGCCCCGGTTGTCCGGGGGTTCGAACCTGAGATATGCCCATTCCCCTTTTCCCAACTTAACTACCAAAAAAAAAAATCTAGATTGGAGAAACAACCCAGATTCACATTTTCAACAAGCCTTATAACTGAATCCATAGAAACAGTACAAACCCACACCGTTTGAAAGCACAAGATGAGCCTATGGAACCATAGCCAGAAACTGTGGTTTCACTACTCATTATTCTTATAGTCAAACATAAGTTAATCCAAACATAAGCAATATCCAGCGAACATCAGAGCCTCCACGAGGAAGATATAACCCGGTTCATAAAGTATATATATAATCAGCTATAGGATATATACATACATATATACATATATATACATACTAATCAAATATTTAATAAATCTAATTTTTTGCATGAGTAATATAATCTGTAAAATCTACAATACAAACAATCCAGATTATAACAATTCAAATTATAAAATCATGTACAAAATTAATATAAATTAATACCAATATAATCGGTAAAGAATGGAAGGAGACGAGAGAGACATACCAGTATAGGGCAACAACGAGAGGACAACGGCGACAGCGAGAGGGCAATGGCAGTGGCGTAAGAGAGACGACGACGGCGAGAAGGTGACAATGAGGGCGAGAACCAAGCGAGCAATTAAACTAGAATGCAGAACAAAAATTACAGGCGCAGCAATTTATGCTAAGAGAAGCGCGGCAATTTAAGCTAAGCGCGGCAATTTAACCTAATGCGGTGGGAAGGGAATTGGGATCCTGATCATGCGTAAAGGGGGGAAGGGATTGGGTCAAATATTTGTGTGTTAGTATATAGGTTTTTACTTAGTTGCTGATAAGTGGCGTGAATTGGGTTAGGTTTTTGGAGACTTTTGTCCTTTTTTTGTTTTTTATAATTTAACTTATTAATTTTTTATAATATTATAATATTATATAATTTATGAATTATTAATAATAAGTAATTAATACTAAATAAAATAAATAAAATATAATTCATAATTTATAAATAAAATTATATCACCCTACCTTATAATATAAACTAGTGTTACTACACGTGCTCTGCACAATAATTCATGCCTATTATTTAATTTTATATTTAATATTATTAATAAGTAGTGTAATATATTTTATTCTTAACATCTAGTTGTAATAAATTTTGTGACAGTTATGAGCATAAAAAGTTTCTTAAACTTCATCTATTCGATACTGATGATTTTACACAAATTAGCTGTTCAGATGTCTATTAAATTATTGGTCTGCATAGTGATTCTTTTTTTTTTTTAATAACTAACTTTGCATATAATTTGAAGAGAATTAAGGTTATTTACTTGAGATAAGTTTTTTTTATTTATTTTGTTATGTATTTGATATCAGGCAGTGACATGAAAGTTTTGATAAAACACAAAAATTAATTTTTTAGAGCAATATGAAATTATCAAATGAGGATTGGACCTCGCACCATTTTGTTCAGGTAATTATCTAGTCACAAATTTTTTATTGTCACTAAATTTGTTGTCACTAATAGTAATCATTTGGCACAAAAATTTAATTTTTTGCCATACTTTTAGTGACAACATTTATGTTACAATTATAAATTTGTCACAAAAAGACACAACTTAAACTCTTTTTTGTTTTGACAATTTCTATTTTTATCACTAAATACCTATATTTAGTGACACCTTTATATTCGTCACCTTTTTTTGTCACTATTAGTCTTTTTTCTCATAGTTTAGTGTTCGCGCCAAAGATCTAATATTTTCTACAACTAAAATATTTTAGTCGTCAAATAGGACATTCTACGACTATCTTATTTGGTTGTCTAATGAGTGTCAAGATATTTACAATATCTTTTGCGACTAGGTATTTTTAGTCGTCAATGAGTACATTTTGCAGCCAATTTTTTGTTACCAGAAGTCTTTCCATCATTTTCACAAAATAATAGTGTTGGCGCCAAATCTTAGGCGACTAAATTTAATTTTAGACACCAATTAGTACATTTGGCAACCAAGTTGTTGGTTGCCAACAGTCTTTTCATTTTTTCACAAAAAATTAGCATTGGCGTCAAACCTTGAGCGACCAAATTTAATTTTAGACGCTAATGAGTACATTTGGCAACCAATTTGTGGTTGCCAAAAGTCTTTCTGTGTTTCCCACCAATAATTAGCGCTGGCACCAAACATTGGGCGACCAAATTTAATTTTAACAGCCAAATGTGTATGAAGTCGTTAGCAAAATTTATTTAGAAGCTAAAAGTCTTTAATTCAGCAACTAAATTTGATTTTAGTTGCTAAATTTGATCGCTAAATGTGCACTTTCTTGTAGTGTTAAAATCACTGAAAATATTTATAAAAAATAGTTTTACAATAACCCTTAAAATTTAACAAAATAAACTTAGATCCAAAAGCCTAATATAAAGTTTAGTTCTTAAAAGTTTTTTCGTAATTGTAAGTAAAATGGGATTACTAAAAAAGGTGTTTGAGAGAGAGAGAGAGAGAGAGAGAGAGAGAGCTGAAAAAGAGCCAATAATGCAATGTAGGATAGCAGACAGAGGGTTTCTTTTTGGGTACTTGGAGAATATAACGCTGTCCCTCTACGAGGATTGGCGTGATGAGCCTCTCTCCTTTTTCCCCATTGAGATGAGTTTATTTATACACAAAGAACAAATGATAAACATGAGAAAGGTAAAGAAATACTTCTCTCTCTCTTTCTTCCTTCTCCTTTATTTATATATATATTTATTTTTATATATATATATGATCACCCTCTGCCCTTCTTTTCACCTTTGCCACTTTAGTACTTTATTTGAATTTCTGCTGGCCTTGTCTGTCTATTCAAAGGGTGATGTGGAAAAACAAAAAAAGCAGCTGTGCTCTCAGGAGCAATGAGTTGTCTACCATCTAATTATTATGCAAAGCATGATTTAACCATTAGCATTACAAAAACATATAATATACAATACATTATGCAATGACTGGTAGATTATGCATTGTTCAATAATTGCATACTAAATACCCATTCTTAGACGGAATTAGGATCCTCTACCATGCCACTTTTGTGTAATGTATCGATTCAATGGTTAGATCGATACATTATGCAATGCATAACTGTCGAATTGATATAGTACACGAAAATTACATGATAGAGGATCCTAATTCATTTTCTATAACATTTTGAATTTCCGGTCACACTCGTGGGACCCATTTTTGTGAAACCTCTTTTGCATGAGAATAACACAGCAAAAGGAGATTAAATTTTATTTTTATTTTTATATCCATGCATGGATCAGACCAGATTGTTTTTGTGTCTTTCAGGTAACTGGTCTTTTATGAGGGAAATCCTATTGATCACGCTCTTATTTTAATCTCCTGCTCTTTTCTATTACGAAAATGATTTTGGCAGTCCTCTTTTAATTACATTTTGTTTTAATAAACAACATTCTAAAAAAGCCTTTCACGCATTTGGACCAGAAAAAAAAAGGATGGAGAAGGGTATTTTTTAACTACTAAGAATAAAGTGGATTGTGTATTCGATTAAAAGTGAAGTTCCAAAATCATTTTATTATTATTATTATTATTATTATTATTATTATTATCTTAGGAATTCTTTTACATATAATCTATTGAAAGGAAAGAAAAAAATCTAAAAATGAAAAGAAGACTGCGAGAATGAGTTTGGTTTCACTGCCGTGTAATTATTGTGCAATATGCCATCCAAGGGTTATAAATTGAGTTCTCATTCATCTTTAAAATAACTATTTATTTTTTACCATTGAATTAATGCATTGCACCAGCAAATGATCCAATTTCTACGTGAAAAGCACCTTTCACATTTTGTTATTGTTGTTTGGAGATTTGCATAATTCCAAATATCTTATATAATTCAGTAATTTCCAAACATAAAATTTTAAACGTATTTAAAGGATCTCTAACCATTGGCCATGTGTGAGATAATTACTTATTTGCTTATTTTATTTTATTTTATTTTTTTTTTAGTGAAATTTTTTCGTCATTTAGTCAACCATTATAAATTTTGACTCTTTTCATTGAGACGAGATAAAAAGTTAAATATCTTGATCAAAATAAAAAAAAATTTATAAAGACAAAAATAAATTAAGAAGCCAAATTTAATGTTGCCAATTTTCGTCTTTACTAGGTTTTTTTTATTTTTTTTATTAAACTTTTTTACTTTTTCAGCTCATCACATAACGATTCGAAAAATAAAATTTTTTTTTTAAAAAATAAATAAATAAAAAATTTTGCCATTTAGCCCAAACAGTGCCGTTGTGTAGTGTTGGTTGAAATGTTTCCTCGTGGAAAACTCAACTCATAAATGCATAAGAGCCATTAAATGTTTAAATGTTAATGCAACTGGTTAAATGATTACCAGAAGTTAAAGCTTTTACATTGGCCAATAATCCACTAAATCTGCCAAATTATTAATTATTTTTGGAGTACTTTGTACGTAAAATTATGCAGTATTATTTGTTAATAGATGATCACGACCACTATATTGATCACCTCTTATTTTTTAATTACTAGTAAAATTGAGTTATTATTTTTTTATCTTAAAATTTAACGCTACAATATTAAATAAAAATATTACGTAAAATTACCACCTAGTACTCTCGGAACACCGAATAATTACTCCCACGTCTTAGAATGTTATGTTAAACACAAAGTCATAAGATAATGAATAATAGTAAACATTAATTTTAATTCATTAATAAAAGTAAAAAGATTAATATTAATACAATTTTAAAAATAAGAATTACATTTTACAAAAAAAATAATGTATATTACCCAAATATCAATGCAATATCTATCACTCAATATACAGATATCAGTATTTTTCATATTACATTAGCAATAAAAGGTTGCTGCACCGTTGTGGCTAACTGAAGGGTGAGAAAGCAATGTAGTGGAATTAAAAGGCAAAAGAAGGTACACAGCCCAAAAAAAAAAAAATATTGAAAGTAAAAAGAAGGTTAGAATCTCTCTGTAGCAAGAATATAAATAATACGATATGGTCTAGTCCTCATGTTTCTTCATAGCCCTCCTCATCATCCAACTTCTCGTCTTCTATATATTCAAAAAATTTCCCTTTTTGAAGTTTGTGTGATATCTTTTATTTGATAAACCCTCTAAGTTCTAACCCTCCCCATCTTTTTTGATTCATCATTCATCAATTACCCACCTAGAGAAGAAGAAGAAGAAGAAGAAGAAGAAGATATATATCATTTGAACTAAACCTTCTAAGTTATAACCCTCTTTTTTGATTCATCATTCATCAATCACCCAGCTAGAAGAAGTGGGGGTGAGAGGAAGGAAAAGAGAGAGATAGAGAAAGAGAAGAGAAGAAATTAAGAAGAGACAAATTTGGTTTACAGAGGGGGGTGGGGGTGGTGTAGGGGGTGG
>JAUMHN010097311.1:0-25175 GCA_032360265.1 Heliamphora ciliata
TGCATTTCTATCCGGTAAAAACAAGTATAACTGCATGTAACACCCTCATAACAGTAGTAGGTCTAGAATCCTACCTCAGAGAGTCAAGAACTCGACATCTCAAAACTGAACGGAGTCAGAACGAGAATCCGAGTAGATGGATGCGAAGCCCTCGGCCCCGATAGCAAGGATCCACGAAGAAACCAACAACAATCCAAGACCCGGGCCCTCAAAGCTAGAGAGAAGGAGGAGAAAATGGAAACTTAGCTCTTAAGAAAGCCTTTCCAAACACTCCAATCCCCTGGAACCTCTTATAAGCGCGTCAAAAAGGTTGTCCAGTCGACTGAAGTGAGCACTTCAGTCGATTGAAGCTCCTAGAAAAACGTGCACCGCTTCAGTTCAGTTGACCGAACCAAGGAGTCCAGTCGACCAAACTCCCAAAAACTTGTTCAGTCGACCGAACTATCTCCCTCAATCGACTGAACCCACGAGCAGAAGCCTACTGGTTTTTGTTATGGTTTCAAGGCTCAAAAATCAACCCAACCCACCCAACCAAGGTCTGGCAAAGCATAAAACACATTTCTATATACTTTTCTACAACTTTAAAGCATAAACCATGCATCGATGCTATTCATATACCGGAACAAACACATCATATATATAAAAAACTTAAAAGATAAGGGTCAGAGTCTCACAACGGAGGTACCCTGATATAGTATACTAGGCTTACGTATGGGTTTTCTTGCAAGGTATCGAGTTTTTGTCACAAGAGGATTAGGAAATTGGAATCAGGAACGAAGAAATAGTTCTGTTACGCCTAAGTTGATGTGAAAGTGCTTAGTATTATTTTGAACAGAAATGCATGAATTTTTATTTAAACTTGCTTTATATACATGACTTGAAGCATGTGAACTTGTGATTGCATGGTTTCTATAGGCAAATGCTATAAGATTTTCAATTATGCTATTGGTATCTTTTTAAAAGCATGTGTATGTGAAAGAAAAATTTTGATAATGCTATGCTATGTTGTTTCAATGTGCCAAATTATAAGAATCTTCGGCCCTTTATATCCCGTTGGGGCAGGTTAGCTAACTATGGGTATTGTTTGTCCCTATAGGGGAGATTTCCCGTTGAGCGGGGGTTATTTTGCCTTAAAAGCTTTCAGCTTAAGTCCCAAGTTATAGCACATACCACTCGTGCTTGGTGGAGAGTGGCCTTCATTTTATTGTGTTGCTATCTGTGCATTGAGAATTGAGGTTACAGTACCATCGAAACTTCTAGTCGTAAGGTTAACGACTACTTGGTCACTATTGAGTATAAGTTATAAATGAGATATAGCTATTTTGAGTTATGGCAGTTGTGCCAGGAACTTTATTTTTAAAAGTTTGAGAAAGTGGAATAAGTGCATTGTGACAAGCACCAAGTTATAATTTTGTGAAAAAGAAAAGTTCTTTACAACTGGTAAGCTTCTTTATAAGCAAACACAGTAAATTTGTGAAAAGTACAATGTTTTTAGTATACTTCAATAAAATTTTCTCATAATACTGAGTGTAATCTCCTGTAACCTTTGTGTTTGCAGATCGCAAGGATAGCTAGAGATGGTGCTCCATAGTTGTCAGATCCATTGACCTAGGCTCGTGGTCAAGTGTTATTACCTTTTGTTTTAAATATGTAGTTATTATGACCCCAAAGTATAAAGTTTTGTTAAAATGTACCTCAATTTAGATGTATAAAAATACATATCCCTCATATGTACAGTGGTTTTTGTTCATGGAAATGGATAACTCCAGTTTGACTTGTATAAATATGTTATTTATTGCGTAAGTTGCGTTGATTTTCGGTCCCTGGAAAGATGATGTGACATTTTTTGAATCAAACCTCTAGGTTATAGGTCCTGTAGATTTGTTAAAATATGGTTTGTGGTGGACCGTAGGTTGGATACGTCATTTCACGGTTGGCGTATAGAGTGGCTCAGATCTAGAGTTGTCATACCCTTGCCTTCGGGCATCTGACCAACTGGCTTTGAGGTCCATTTGAGAAACGCATTCTACAGGCGTAGGTTCCTGATTGGAAATCTAAGTAAGTTATCAGATTGGGAAAATGAATCTTGTCTTGTGAAACCATCAGTTCCTATCCTTATACTTCAAGTGGAACTCTTGTATCGGACCCTAATTCATATCTTTCTTATAATAGGACAAAATATGGAACACTCGGACGGAGCGTCATTCATCCCAAATCAGTATAACATAGCACAACCAAAAGAATCTCTATAAGTGAGACAAGTACAGCCTGACCCAACAAATAGAATGCTAGAAGCAATTAGAAGGTTGACAGAACAGAATGCTATATGGATCGCGATGCAAACAGAAAGAACCAATAATTCACTAATCAATCAATTTAAGAATCTGGGAGCCAGAGTTCATAGGGACTCTTAGCCCCACTGAGGCAGAAAACTAGTAAAGGATGCAGTTCGTATTTTGAACAAATTGGGAGTCAATGAAGATGATAGGATCGATCTTATAACATTTATGTTCAGTTGAGAAGCATACCATTGGTGGAAAGCTACAGAGAGGTTATTAAAGATGCCAGTACTAGGAGTCGAACCTCATGTACCCCAAAAGATTTTCTAGAGTCAATTCGAGAAGGCATTTGACGAGAATAGTACAAGCCTATAACCTATAAGTATAAGAAGGAGCAAGAATTTATCGACCTTGAGCAAAGAAGGATGAGTGTTGCAGTGTACGAGATGAAGTTTATCGAGTTATCCCAATATATTATCCAGCTTATACCTGATGACGAGACAAAGTGTAGAAGATTTTAAAAGGGGTTAAGTTTTTCAATTAGGACAAGTTTGACGGTCTTGGAGATGAGTAGCTATGCGAGTTTAGTAAACAACGCAAAGATGATCAAAAGAGACGTGAAGGAGGAGGAAGGAAGACGTGAAAACTTTAAGAAATGCAAGTTTAGTAGTACTGTGACGCTGGGATTTTTAGGGTTTTGAAAATGTTTCAAAAATAAGGGAATTAAAAGATGTTTGAAAAATATTTTAACATCTTAAAAACTAAATTTTGAAAAAATTCTTTTTTTGTTGAAAATAGAGTCGCCACTTAGTTTTTGAGAAAAAAACTAAGAAAAATAAAAATGGCAACTGATCTTTAAAACGTTTAATCAGAGAAAAAAGATTCGGGGGATAAGGTACAAATCAAGGAAGGTGTTAGGCACCTCGCTCGTTCAACCATAAGGTTAGCCTCTACTAATCACCATTAGTTCTTTAATATGATTTCTCAAATACATGCAAATTTAGAAAGTGGAGGCGAAGAGAGATTATCCAAAATCAAATATAGAAAATACATAACATATGTATATAGAACTCTAAATTAGAACAAATAAAGAGATAAAATCTTAAGTCCTACGGCATGCAATTTCTAACTAGAAGATACATGGAGCACACCCACATGCGATCTCATCGAAATGAACTAAACTATCATGATTTAAGTGGAAGAATAAAAATGTACTAGAAATTGCTAAACGTTACCTAACCAAGAATTGCTAATAAGAAATAAACTAAACTATCCTAAACATGGTTTCAAATAAAAAAAAAGCTAAAACATGCAAATCATCAAAATAAACGAAGTTAGTATTATCATGATAAATATCTAAAAGAAATATAAAATAAAAAATACATAAAAATCCTATAGAAAGAAAGCGTACAAAAGAAACTTACACTAGAATAAAAAGAGATTATAAAAGTACTAAAAAGGGAAGCTACTATTCACAGTTTATATTTTAGAAGAGACGAAAGAAGAGACAAAAGAAAAGAAAATAAAAGAGAAGAAAAATACACTTAAAGATAAAAACTAGCTTAAAAGACTTTTTATGATTTTCGAGTTTAACAAAATAAAAGAAAAGTACCATGTAAGAAGAATAAGACTATAGAAAAAGAAAGAGAAAATAGGGCTTTATAAGATAAATGAGTACTAACATTAAAGGAAAAGAAATACTAATAAAGAGAAAATTAAATTAACACTAAGAGAAAAAAAAAGATATTATAAATAAATTTAAAACTCATAATGAAAAGAAAATGCTAGAGACAGAAATTATACTAATATAAAAGAAAATAAAAAATAAAAGCTAGAAAAATAATATTAAGCTAAAGAAGAAAATAAAAGAGAGCATTAAAGAAAGAAAATAAGAAACTAATAAAGAAACTTTAAACTAATTATAAAAGAAAGAAATAAAATGAAATAAACATAACTATTTAATTATAAGGTATGAATGTAATATTGACAATTACATTCATATAATGTAAATACCTTGATTATAACAATTAACAATAATAATAAGTTGTAATTGTCAAAAATATTAGTACTAATTAATGAATAAAAAAATAAAAAATAAAAAATAAAAAATAAAAAAGCCAATGTGCTAAGTGTGAATGTCTAAGCTAAGGAATTAATTAAATAGACTAAATCACATGAAGAAAATTAAACAATAAGCAAGTTTAACTATATAAACGAAAGCAATATACGAATTGAATTTTGAATTTAACTCGATCACTCTAAAAGAGTGGGAATGAAGTTAGAAGGATCAGGGATCCAAACAAGGTACCTGGATTGCTAAAGAATCCTCGCGTCGGGGAATGAACTTTAATAGTTCAATCCTCGGATGGTGATCCAAGCTAGGGTTTCAATGTAGGCGTTGGAGGTTCGGATCTCGATATTTCAGCAGGGCATCGGCGTCGGGGCTCGGGATTGCTCGGCGACTCGGTAGACCTTCTCTCACTAAATCTCTCTCTAAAATTCTATCCTAAAATGTACCAGGGGGTACGGTATTTATAGAATTCTTCAACCAATAAGATGATGTCACATTTTAGGACATGTCAAGCCATTTGGAGTTGGCGGCTGCCAGATTAGAGATGGCGGTCGCCATGTCTAAAAAAGGTTTCACAAGATTCTATTGGCGGTCGCCATATTAAGAGTTGGCGGTCGCCACGTCAGAGGTGGCAATCGCCATTTTTTGCTAGTGTTTCCAAGAGGTTTTATTAACTGTAACGACCCGAGGTTTCGAGATTTTTTTTTTCAATAATGTTTAATAAATAATAATAAATAGAAATTAATCATTTTGTTGTGGAATATATAATTCATAGAGTTTATTATAATAATAAACCTAAGTAAATTTGATTTTAAGTTAAGCTAAAAATTTATGTTTAAATAATAGGATTATAATAAGTTTTATGCATATATTAAGTTTAAGTTTAAAAAAAATAATGATAATAATAATAAATAATCTAATAGTATAATAATTTTTTTTAGAAGGTAATAATCTCCTTAAGAAATAAATATCTTTTAGAAGGTTAGAATAATTTTATTTTTGGAAGACAAAAAAAATTAAGAAATAAATAAATAAAATAATTATATTAATATATATAGAATCTTTATCTATCTATATATATATATATATATATATACCCATACCATTAGGGTTGGAGGGTTTAATTATAATCACTGTGCCGCTGGAGTTAGGAAATCACCATAATTATAACCGTGGGTAGCTGGAGGTGTTTGGGTGAGAAGAACCAACCTGCGTTTTCACACTGATCAAGGGATAAACAAAGTCGGATCGTCGTGATTTTTCAGAGGTATACTCCTGACATCGTGTTCTTGATAATCAACAGTTTCGTTTTTCAATCAGTAAGATATAATCCTACGTTTATTTTGTTGATCGTTACAAATAATCTTTGTTTTTCTAGAATTGTAGATCTATGAAAGAACCTAAACCATTCGTCTCAAACCGAAGCCGTCATTGTTGTGCCATCTATTTTTGTGATTTCAATCAATTTCAAGACTAAGTCTTTGATTTCTTGAGGATCTAGAATATGATCCATTATGCTCCATCGTTGAGAAGCACCCAATAACTATCCATAAGAAATCAAAACGGACATTGGGCTCTGTTTGTTCACTGGTTAATTGTTTTAATTAGCTTATTGTTTAATTACTTGTTTATCTTCATAAATTTTTATAAATTGATTTAATCAAAAAGTTTAAATATTATAATTAAGATTTTCAGAAAATAAAATAAAATTGTACGAATTAAGAATTTTAAATAAAAATGTATTTATTTATTTTTTTTCTTTTGATTTAAGTTTCAATTAGCTATTGTATTTTTGTATGTTTGATAAATATTCTGAAATTAAGAGGGTTCATTTCATTAAAAATAATTAAAAAATTTGAAGATAGAAAAGTGAGCCATTTAAATTAATTAAGAAATGAAAGAAAATCTATCCAAACGAGTCTTTGAGTTTTTGAAAAGAAGAAACTTAGAGTACAAAAAAAACGGGGACTTTTAAAGTCTTTTCTCGGAAAACATAAAACACGAAAAGTGACCGGAACGTGCCAAATAAGGTGCCAACCAAATTTCAAAATTTTCTCTAGTGAAATGATATTTTAAAAGTAAATAAAGCCTATTTCGAAAAAGAAAACAACGATTTAATACTTTTATTTATTTATTTCTCCCGAACTGTGACACATTTTGTTTGATTATAAGATTATTGTTTATTGATTTGTACATGTGTAGATATCTCATGTTGTTATTGATGATTGCATGTTAAGTTATCATTTTCTTTTATAGCATGATTCGTATTCGCATGATTGATTATCGATTTTAGCATGTTTTTAATTATTGAGAATGTGTTCATCGAGAGGGTTGCATAAATAAATTTCGCATACTAATAATCATAACGGGGTTAATTACGAGAGATTAGTTATATGTCGTGGTTTGTTGTGGTGATAGATATTATTAAGGTGCACCCGCTGTAAGTTGGACTGGTGTTCGAACTTTGATAATATCTGGCGGAGTTTAGTTTTTTGATAAGTTACCTGGCAGACACCCGCTGTAGGCTAGACCGGTGTATATTTTAGGGTAACTTATCAGGCAGACATAGATGCGTTCTCGGTTGTAATTCTAGGATGATTATCTAGCAGAAACAAACCGTAGGCTGAGTCTTGTTATTATTCTAGGATGTCATCTAGTTAGAACCGTAGAAACTTCTCGTGTATTAGATTTGATGTTGATGATGATGGGGAGGATGTGTTTGGGTGGTGTTCCAGGATAACCCTAGTTGGAGTTACTAGTAATTAATTAAATCACGATGCATTTCGATATATCTGTTATTTATTTGTTGCTACCTGTTGATGTGATTAGCTATTGATGCATGCTTTACTTGTGATGAGTTTATTGAGTTCTTTGAACTCATGAATTCGTTTTATGTTGCCCTGGTGATTCAAACACCAGGTTATGAAGTGCAAGATGATGTCGTAGAGGAGAACATAGAAGAACAGATAGAGGCCTGGTTCATATGATCCTAACCACCAGAGTCGTACTATTAGCATTTTCGTTTTCAGTTATTTTTTTATTTTTTTTCGCTGCGAGAACGATGATGTAATAAAATTTTTGTTTAATTTTTTTATATTGGAATTAGATTTTACCTTTCTGTTGCCTAGTATTTTATTTGTCGCTCTAGTTGAATTCAAATTTTTTTTTGGGTCGTCACATTAACGGTCGCCACAATGAACATGGCGGTCGCCACATTGGAAATGACTTGCATAACAAGTTATCGGTGGTTTAGCATAATTTCATTGGTTTAAAGGTTCTGGGTTCAAATACCAAGTTTGGATCACTTCCCGAGGATCGAACTTAAGCACTATTCTAACTGTTTTCATCATCAGATTCACCTAAGATTAGGCGGGGTCAAATTGGGGTATCTACAGTTACCCCTCTTTGATATAACTTTGCATAGTAACTTGACATACAAATTATATCAAAAATCCAGAGACAATAGCCATTTGACCGAGCCGTCAATTTTAGGCCACAAACACACAATCATGCATATGATGTTGGTCGTCCTCGAATTTCCATCGAGCTGCCTACGTACCTCTTTTTTAGGGATCAGACTAAAACGTAATTCTTGGGGTAAAATGCAAGGATGCAAGATAAAAACGTGATGCAGATGCTGGTGTGATCGAACAAATTCTAAAGATCGAGTTAAGATCTAAAGGGAGCACAAAGAAGTAAAAGATCGAGTCAAGATCTAAGAACTCGCTAGGGATAAAATAATTAAAAGGATCGAGTTAAGATCAAAGAAATTATCTTAACCGGAAAAACAATTGATCGGTCAAGTCAAGACCTCACAATTTTGGGATGAGAGTGCGGAATAAAAATAATTAGAAGTCAAGTAACGACTTAAAATTAGATTTATCGGAAGTGAGATAAAAAATAATTAAAAGTCAAGTTACGACTTAAAATTATGTTTATCAGAAGTGAGATAAAAAAAAGTAAAAACCAAGTTACGGCTTAAAATTAAATTTATCGAAAAGAATAATCACGAATTAATAGGTTGAGTTAAAACTTAAGAATTCGAGACGAGACATGGAATAAAAATAATTAAAAACCAGATTACAACTTAAAATTAAATTTATCGGAAGCGAGATAAAAAATAATTAAAAGCTAAGTTACAACTTTTAACTAAATTTATCGAAAGGAATAACTATGAACGAAGAGGGTTAAAGCAAAAATGCACAAATCACACAAAATTATTTTTGCAAATTATTTTTAAACAAAATCATTTTCACACAAAATTTGAAGTTTTTTTTTGTTTTTTTTGGAAAACACCCCAGATTTTAAAATTATTTTTGTGAAGCACCAAAATTTAGTTTTTAGAAAAACATCCATACAAAATAAGAAAAATTATTTTTCAAGGAAATTATTTTTCTATTATTATATTTTCTTGTTAACAAAATAACACGCGCGAAATCAATACGCATAAAAAGAAAAATAAACAGGCAAATAAACACCCAAACCAAATAAAAGAAAATAAACATGTACTCAAATAAAAGACCCCTAAACGGACCCCTAAAAACCCTAAAACCTCATGATGGACAAACTGACCTGACGTGACCATTGAGTACCTGGCGGTCGCCAAGTCCAAATCCCTCTAACATGGCGACCACTCACTTAAAACCCTTACAACATGGCGGTCGCTATGTTTCTCTTCACTATCATGGCGGTCGCTCACTTTGAAAGTGGCGACAGCCAACTCCAGGCGTGCATAAGGCTCCCAAGGTCCCGCGAGTGAGGTTCATTTGTTCACTCCACTTTCTCCCTCTTGTTCTCTTGTTCTCTCTCGTCTCTTTCAAACTTCCTCTTGCTTCTTCTTGTTCTTTGCGACTTTTGAGCTTTCTGTGCCTTGTTCTTCTTGACACAAGATGTTTACCTTATTATTCGTGATTCCCTTTTTCTTCATAACGGGCTAAGGCCAGGGAGACGACGATCTAGGGGCACAACGGGACCTTTCTGCTACTGGTAGTTCTTCCATGGAGACTCTCGAAGGGACGACCTCCAGTCTTCCTGTCGGCGAGGTCACCTCCACGCAGCCTTGTGCTGCTATGGATGCCCTCGTGCTCGAGGCGAAGCGTGCTTCTCGCCATGTTGCTGAGGAGGACGCACGAGTAGCTGCCAAGGCACAGGCAGCTGCGGACGCTGCTGCTGAGGCCGAGGTGGCTGATTTCCTGGATCCTAATGTGGGGGAGGGGCATCCAGTACCCTCCGACCCGCACACTTACGCCCCGGTACCCCACCGCCTGGTTCCATGCGGGATGCGGCGTTACGACCCTCCTACTGATGCAGTCGCTGCTAATGTTTTTGCAGGAGCCCGACCATTATATTTCTCGCCAACGCCCAACGATAAGTTCCCAAATTCACAGTTTTGAAACTAAAGCATGTTATATGATATATCTCAAATATAGACGCATACCTAGGATCCCTCTATGATGTATGATGATGTGATTTGATATGATGATGAATGGTGATAATGATGAATGATGATTGCCGTGAGATCTTAGCTTAGGTACCCGTGCAATAGAGATTAAAACAGTAAGGACACTAGGGTTTTGAACAAACAATAAAATGGGTAATTATTTTATCGAAAATCTCAAAAGGGCTTAATGATTTTTATTTTTATTTTTTGGAAAATCATAAAAAAACTTGGGGGAAGTTTTGTTTTTGTTTTTGGGTCATCAAAAATCCTAAAAAATTAGAGGCAATTTTGTCGAAAATCCTAAAATTTAGCGCAAATCTTCTAAAAACTTAAGGGTCATTCTTCAAAAATCATAGAGAATTGAGAGAAAGAAAATCAAGGAAATTTTTCAAAAAGTCTTAGAAAAATAAGAAAAATTTTTCAAAAATCTTAGGAAAATAAATTTTTTTTTTTGAAAATCAAGCAAAATCCTAAAAATTTGAAAAAAAAAATTAGAAAATTTGGAAGAAAATTTTTAGAAGTTTTTAGAAAATCCTAAAAATTTTTAGATGAACTTAGAAATCTGTAGAAAATTTTAGAAATTTTGTTTTTAGAAAATCCTAGGAAATTAAGGGCCATTTTTTTAGAATCTAAAGAATTAAGAAGAATTAGGAAAAAATTTGAATTTTTTTAAAATTTTTTTTAGAAAATTAAGGAAACATATTAGAAAAACAGGACAAAAATTCCTAGAAAATTAAAGAAAAATATTAAAAAATTGGGGCAAATTTTCAAAAATTTCTAGAAGATTAAAGGAAAATCTTCAAAAATCTTAGAGAATTAAGGCAAAATTTTAGAAAATTTTTAGAAAATTATGGCAAAAGGGGAAAAACACAAATATCATAAGGAAGAGAGATTTTTATTTATTTATTTATTAATTATTAATTTTTTATATATTTATTATTATTATTATTGTTATTATTATTATTATTATTATTATTTATTTTTGATGATTTTTGGGAGTAATGATTAACACAAAATGATAGAGATTTGCCTGGCGCACCAGGACTTAAGATTCCTAATCTTTTACTAAGACATGCAAAAACCAAAGGATCGCCACTTACACACGAACCTAGTGTTAGGATGATTTGCCTAGCGCACTAGGACTTATGATTCCTAGTCTTTTACTAGGACGTGCAAGATTTGCCTGGTGTACTAGGACTTAGGGTGCTTAGTTTGTCTAGGACTTAGAAAGATTTGCCTTGCGTACCAGGGATCAGGGTGCCTAGTTTGTCTAGAGCTTGAGATTTGCTTGGCTTTCTAGGGCTTAGGGTACCTAGTTTGTCTAGGGCTTGAAAGATTTTCCTGGCTTGCCAAAGCTTAGGGTTCCTAGTCTTTTATTAGGACGTGCAAAAACTAAAGGATCGCCACTTACACACGAACATAGGGTTAGGGCGATTAGCCTGGCGCACCAGGGCTTAGGATTCCGAGTCTTTTACTAGGACGTGCAAGATTTACCTGGCGTACCAGGGTTTAGGGTGTTTAGTTTGTTTAGGGCTTAGAAAGATTTGTCTGGCGTACCAGGGCTTAGGGTGTCTAGTTTGTCTAGGGCTTGAGATTTGCCTAGCTTGCTAGGGCTTAAGGTGCTTAGTTTATCTAGGATTTGAAAGATTTGCCTGGCTTGCTAGAGCTTAGGCTTCCTAGTCTTTTACTAGGATGTGCAAAAATCAAAGGATCGCCACTTACACGCAAACCTAGGGTTAGGAAAATTTACTTGGCGCACCAGGGCTTAGGATTCCTAGTCTTTTACTATGACGTGCAAGATTTTCCTAGCGTACCAGGGTTTAGGGTGCCTAGTTTGTCTAAGGATTAGAAAGATTTTTCTGGCTAACCTGAGCTTAGGGTGTCTAGTTTGTCTAGGGATTGAGATTTGCTTGGCTTTCCAGGGCTTAGGGTGCCTAGCTTGTTTAGGACTTGAGAGATTTGCCTAGTTTTCCAAGGTTTAGGGTGCCTAGTTTGTCTAGGGTTTGAAAGATTTGCCTGACTTGCCAGAGCTTAGGATTCCTAGTCTTTTACTAGGATGTGCAAAAATCAAAGAATCGCCACTTACACACGAACCTAGGGTTATGATGATTTACCTGGCGCACTAGGGCTTAGGATTCCTTGTCTTTTACTAGGATGTACAAGATTTTCGTAGCGTACTATGGCTTAGGGTGCCTAGTTTGTCTAGCGCTTAGAAAGATTTGCCTGGCTTACTTGGGATTAGGGTGCTTAGTTTGTCTAGGGCTTGAGATTTGCTTGGCTTGCCAGGGCTTAGGGTGCCTAGTTTGTCTAGGGCTTTAGAGATTTGCCTAGTTTGCCAGGGTTTAGGGTGCCTAGTTTGTCTAGGGCTTGAAAGATTTACCTGGCTTGCCAGGGCTTAGGGTGCCTAGTTTGTTTAGGGCTTGAAAGAACCGAAGGATCGTCACACACACGAACCTAGGTTTTTTTTATTACTTTTGGTTATCTGCTGCATATTTCATGTGCTTGATCCGTTCTTTATGTACCCTCTGTTTATCTTCTCTTTTAAGGCTGGTGACTATGTCAGGGGCTTTGGAGGTTCTGCCTCTAGAGAGGTATTGGAGTGGTATGATGACCTCCCCATTCCTAGCCAGGCCTATGTTGATGCCTTCAGTTTTGCTCGATTCATACCCATGTTGGGTAGGACGAGCAATGATCAGGTCTGGTTGACGACCATGGCAGAGCAGTGGTGGGATACCACCAATACCTTCCACTTTTCCACTTTCGAGGCCACCATGACGCCTCTCTACTTCGCTCTCATTACCGGTATCAGAGTCGGTGGTGCCCCTATTCCATTCAACCCCACCATTGCTCGCTCTGTCAATGCTCTGATGCACTTGCTCGGAGCTGTAGCTGCGCAGATGGATTAGGACCGAGTCAGATACACTTGGTTCTTCGATCGCTTTAGACACTTTCACTGCTTCGAGCCTCGCCACTTCGAGTGGGTAGCCCAGGGATTTCTAATGTATATGTTCGATACCTCCTTGTTCTCGAACAAAAAGAATACCGTCCATTTGCACGATCTGGGCACCCTAGGTCGTCTTGATCGGGTTGCTTCATTCGACTAGTGTAGACACCCCAATTTGATCCCGCCTAATCTTACGCAAATTCGATGATGAAAAAAGGTGAAATGGTGCCTCAGTATGGTCCTTGGGAAGAGATCCAAGCTCGGTATTTGAACCCAAAACCTTTAAACTAATAAAATTTTATCGAACCATCGAAACTTGCTGCCCAAGTAAGGCGACTGCCATGTTTATTACGGCGACCGCCAATAGAATCTCTTAGAAACCCTAGCCAAAAGTGGTGACCGGAACCTCTAACTCGGCGATCGCCAACATGTATTGTGGCGACCGCCATAGAACTTTGTAAAACCTTTCAAAAACATGGCGACCGCTAACTTGCATTGTGGCGACCGCCAACTCTAAATGGCCTGATGTGTCCCCAAAACATGGCAACATCTCATTGTTTGATAAACTCTATAAATACCGTACCTCTGGTACGTTTTCAAGGATAGAATTTGAGGGTGAGGTTTTGAGAGTGAAGCTCTGCCGAGGTGCCGAGCAATTCCGAGTCCCAACGCCGAAACCCTGCCGAAATACCGAGCTCCGAACCTCCTACATTGAAGCCTTGCTTGGATCGCCACCCGAGAATTGACCTATTGAAGCACATTCCCAACTTGAGGATTTTCCGGTAATCTAGGTACCTCGTTTGGATCCCCGATCCTTCTAAACTCCATTTTCTCTCTATTGGAGTGATTGGGTTAACTTTCAATTTCAATTTGTGCAATTAACCTTGTTTATTATTTAAATTATCTTATGTAATTTTCTTATGTAATTTGTTTATTAGTTAGTTGTTAACTTCTTCACAATCACACTTAACACATTTGTTGTTTTCTTTCTTTCAGTAAATTATTAATTAGTGCTAACATATTTTGGCAATTACAACTTAATAATATTGTTAATTGTTATAATAATGCACTTACGTTTATGTGAATGTAGTAATTAATACTACATTTCACATTTAAATTAAATAGTTATTTTTAATTCATTTTATCTTTCTAGCATTAGTTTATTTTTCTTTACTAGCATTTATTTTCATTTTCTTTTCTTTTTTAGTAATATTAATCTGATATTCTTTTTTTTAAGCATTAGTTTAATGTTATTTTTTTTTCTTGTAATATAGCTTTAATTTCTTTTCTTCTTCTTAAGTCCTCTTTTCTTTAACACTAATGTTCCATTTTATTTTCTTCTCTTTCTAGCTTTCATTTTTCTTTTCTTTTTCTTTTCTTTTTCATAATAGTCAAATTTCTTTTTCTAACATTTTTTTTCTTTACTAGCTTTAAATTTTCTTATAATGTCATATTTTCTCTTCTCTTAATATTAATTTAATCTTCTCTTTTTTAGTATTTCTTTTCTTTTAAATGTTAGTACCTATCTTTCTTTTAAAACTCCATTTTCTTTTTTTATTTAGGTATAGCTTTATTTTCTTTTCATAACATTTTATCTCATTTTATCTTTCTTATTCTTTATTAAACTCAAAAAGCGTAGAAAGTCTTTAAATCTCATTCTCATTCTTTAAACGTAATTTTCTTTTCTTTTGTTTTCTTTTACTTTTGTTTTAAGTATAGAATATAAATAGTTAGAATCTATTTTCCTAGTATGACATTTTTCTAAAACTCTTTTTATAAATATCTTTTATAAATTTTCTTTTAGGATTCTTTTTATGTATATTTTATTTTGCATTTCTGATTTTTTTTACTAATTCATCATATTAATGTATGTTTTAGTTTCTTTACTTGAAAGTATGTTTAGAATAGTTTAATTTACCTTTTATAACAAATCCATGTCTAGATAGTTTTGACAATTTCTAGCATGTGTTGTAGGCAAATCATGATAGTTAGCTTATTTTTGTGAATATTGCATGTGAGAGTATTCTACGTATCCTTTAGTTAGAATTGTATGCCGTAGGACTTAGGATTTTTCTTTTGGTATTTGTTTTATTTGGTGTTCCATATACATATGTTATGTATTTTTCATATTTAATTTTGAATGTTCTCTTTTTACCTCCACTTTCTTTAGTTACATACATTTGAGAAATTTTATTAAAGAACCAATGATGATTAGTAGAGGCCAACCTTATAGTTGGGCAAACGGAATGCCTAACATCTTTCCCGATTTGTACCTTAGTCCCCGAACCCTTTTTCTCTGATTAACGTTTTCAAGATCAGTAGCCATTTTTGTTTTTCTTAGTTTTTCTCAAAAACTAAGTGGCGACTCCATTTTCAACAAAAAAGAGGTTTTCAAAATTTGATTTTTAAGGTGTTAAAATATTTTTCAAAATATCTTTTGAATCCCATATTTTTGAACATTTTCAAAAATCTCCAAAATCTCGGCACCATAATATTTTCTGGCAACTCTACTGGGGACTGGTTTCTAAAATCAAATAAGAGAGCCAGAATCGAAAGCATCATTGGTTCTTAATATGTATTTCTCATTTGCATTCTTGCATGCACGTGCATTGTTCTTCAACCCCCTGCCTGGTAGACCCGATACCCTGATCGTTTATCCGTTTCGGGGATTATGGAAAAGACGGGCAAGCCTTACTGACTGTACGCTTCTATAGGTGTAGTAAAAGAGTTCAGACGTACTAGTTGACCATGCCCTGTACCACTCTAGGTATGGGAGGTATATATCTGGCTCTATTCAGAAGGTACCCTGTTCAATTGACCAAAATCGGCCTTTTGCATATAGTGAACTTAAAACTCTCCATTAGGTGCTGCTAACCCTAGTAGGATTATGTGTTTCTTTCATTGTATGTTTTGTTTGTGTATTGTTAAGATTGTTTTGCTTGGATTTAAGCTAGTTCCCTTTTGGGTTAGGCCCGGGTTTTCTGTTATCCTTTGTTTTAGGTTAGTCTCGCCTTTGGGTTCTTACCCGGGTCTTATTTTTCTTACCATGTTTGGTTTTTACGCCGTAGTTTTCTTCTCGAGGTCATGCCCGTGTTTCATTTTGAAACCTCTAGGATAGTTTCTCTCTCCTCCAGGTGCTTTCTGGGTTATGAGTTTCCTCCGCCTTTGTTTAGGCTCGTTTCTTTCGAACCCTTGAGAATCAATTCTTTTTCCTTACCGTTATGTTGCCCGTTAGAAGTCCTAGTTCAAACCGGTCTCCTGAGGGTTAGAATCGTTTTCTTGCCGGAGTGATGTCCTTTTCTCCGTTTAGATTAACCTCCCTTCTAGAATCTGGTTGAGCTTTTCCCTAGCCTTCACCTTAGATTTTCAGGTGATCAATTGTTATGCTGTCGATATGGACCCAACAGGGGCATTGCTTCAGTTTCAGTGCTTGTATCTGTTTATGATCAGTCGTTTTGGTATCTGAACTGTTTCCTAGCTGTCGTCAGAATCTTATCCGGGAAGTATCTGATACTGGTTATTCTACTCTTGAGATCTAGGCTTCTCTGAGGTTTTACCATTGGGACCAGGAAAGCACAGTCAACATGAGTTTGGAAAAGATCAGCGACAGGTAGACTCTGTAGGGTGTCAGAACAAGAAACCGAAATGGAAGAAAACGAGGTGAATCTGGCAGCCCTAATGAGGGCAATCACTGATATGCAGAGAGCAGTAGAACAATAGACCCAAGCTCAGGTGCAATGTCAGGCACAGATCCGGGCGATTCGAGCCCGTATGCCCATTGTGAATGAACAGCATGATGACCCAAACGGTACTGGGGAAGACTTTTGGGATGACAACCAGGTTCCCGATGAGCCGCAAGTTGTTCCACCACCACCACGGGTCCCTCGCCAGGTGATAGTCGAGGAAGAAAATATCGCTCAGTCTAGAGAATCTACGTTCGTTGAGAAGATCGACCGAATGGAGAAGGTCCTAAGAAAGGATAAAGAGATCAAAGAATACATGCGAGATGTGGAAGGGCTATGTTTGTTTGCCGACACTAAATTGTCGATAAAGTTCAAAATGCTAGACATGGAGAAGTTTGATGGAACCAGAGATCCCAGAATTCATCTCTGAATGTATGTCGGTACCCTGTCACTGATGGGAATTGATGACCAGCTGAAGGTCCAGCTCTTTCACAGATCTCTTTCTGGGACTGCCCAAAAATGGTTTCTCTCTCTCGATGTAGCAAAGACCAGAACTTGGGAGGACATAGCTACGGCATTTGTCAGTAAGTACAACTATAATGTCCAACTAGATGTTACCACCAGAGAGCTCGAAACAACCCGATAGGAGAGCTGGAAATCTTTTCTTGATTTCTTGACTCGATGGAGGGGCAAGGCCGCCAAGATGATAAATCGACCCTTTGAGAAAGAGCAAATGAGGATAGTAGTGAAGAATCTACAAGCTCCCCTGAAACGCTATCTGATTACGCAGTCGCTCTCCACATTCGAGCAGTTGTTTGATGCTGGGGTTTAGATTGAAGATGCAATTCAGTCTGGGAATATTGAGAAGGCTGAACCGAGCCAGAAACCCAGTAGGACCTTCCTAGAAAATAACTAAAACAAATCTGCTGCCACAAACCTCGTGTCTCGTTCAAACGAGGTAAACCTGCTGAACCCATCTTCTTCCGGCCAGCAATCCAATAATACCCAACAGTTAGACAATTGCCAACAGCAACAAAGGTCGAGGAGGGTCTTCACTCCCTTCAACATCTTATTATCCACCGCCCTGAGTCGACTCGTCGAGAAGGGGCTTATCAAGCCATTGGACCCCATGCCTGTTCTTGATCCCCTACTGCTGAGGTTTAATGCTTCTCAATACTGTGCCTTCCACAAAGTCATAGGCACCTAACTGATAAATGTATGAGGCTTCGACATGAGATCCAAAACCTCATTGACAACAAGGTGATCCTGCCACCATCTGCCACCCCAAAGCTGAATGTCACGACTAACCCACTGCCGCGCTATGCCAGGCAGGCTGGGGTAAATTACATATCTCTAGAGGAATCAAAGGACGCGAGTCGATATATATGTTCAGCATACCTACCGCGTCCTCAGGTTTCGACAACTGAGGATCAGACAGCATGTTCGTTTATCATGTTTAGAAGTAATCGAGACCGAATGGAGGAATGGAATGATGGTGCTTAGGAGTGGTATCAGACAGCATTCCCAGCTATCCAACTAGAAGAAGAGGAGTGTAACGAGGAAGACAGCTGGCCATTGGACTATCCAGCCCAACCCTATGGGTTCGGCCATGTGCTTGACGGCATCACTCTTCCCTAACTTTTTGAGGAAGAGATATATGTCGACGTGATGCAATCCTATTGGCTAGTAAGAGTCGTGTTAACATCAGACAGAGCGGAGTGGACTGATTTCTAGGCCGCTCAAGAATAACAGGTGGATTTTATCGAAAAAGACATCTGGGAGGAAGTTGATAAAACATGGGCTATTGAGGATGATGAAGAAAGAAGAGGAAGAGTAATGGTTGGTGGGTTAGATGATTTATGGGCATTCGAAAGCCCTCTGCTTGTGAACGAGGTACGTCAGACCAGCGACCCAATAACGGGATTATGGGATCCCGAGGAGGAAATAGAACTTCTGACCAGAAGTGGGCGGCATTTCAAGCCAGCTCAGTTAGAAAAAGGGCAACCAAGTGGAAAAGGGAAGGAAAAAGAACATGAAGTAGATGATGATGCAGTACTGAGGTAGTTAAAGAAGACGCAAGCTAACATCAACATTTGGGGGTTACTGATGGCCTCGCATAAACACAGACAAGCTGTGTTAAAGGTTCTGAATAAAGCCAGCATTCTGATAGAGGCCACCCCAGAGCAACTGATTGGATTTATTCTACTGGCGGTTGAACCAAAAGCCATTTCTTTTTTCGACAAAGATCTGCCAACAAAGGGGAAAATCACAACAAACCACTGCACATCACCGTTAAGTGCCTGGACAAATGGGTCCATGTGACTCTTATCGATAATGGGTCTGCATTAAATGTATGTCCACTCAAAACAGCACTCTCTTTAGGGCTAAAGACGGAGCAATTCACACCGAGCAATCGAGGAGTTTGGGCTTATGACAACACAAGGAGGGATGTACCAGGACTAGTGTCATTTGCGATATTAGTAGGGCCCTTGGAAACATCGATCGAGTTCTATGTACTAGATGTACCGGCATCTTTCAAGTTATTATTGGGTAGACCTTGGCTGCATGACCCAAGTGTCCAGGCTGTACCATCGACTCTCCATAAAAAATTGAAACTAATAAGAAATGGGGCAATTCTGACTGTTCACAGAGAAGACAGCATTCATCTCCCAAGAGGAGGAGATGGTACAACTCTGTTGGAAGTTCAGCATAGTGAAGATGATCTGTTGCTCAGTGATTTTTGATTTGATGAAGCACAGGCTGTTCAGATGCTGATGAATGAAGAGGAAAGGTATATCAACCCGCGAGCAGTAACAATGATGAGAAACTGATACCGTGTTTCAAGTCAGTGATTTTACCCATATGCCAAGACCGCAGAACAAGTTTGCTAACGCACTAGCCACCCTAGCATCCATGATTGACATACCATCCGGAGTTCGAATGAGGCCTTTGATAATTGAACAGAAAAGAAAACTGGCATACGAGACGATGGTTGCAATCGAGGAAAGCACTGACAACCTTCCATGGTACTTTGACATTCAGAACTTCGTGGAGAAAGGAGAATATCCCAAGTTTGCTAGTAAAAAGAACAAAAGGACGATACGATGATTATCTGCGCAGTTTGTCATTTGCGGTGGTAGACTATACAAACGAGAGCATTCTGGGGTCAACAAGCTGTGCGTCAACAATGAAAAAGGTCAAGAATTGATTAAAGAAATCCACGCGGGAGTTTGTGGGCCACACATGAGTGGGAATATGTTAGCTAAGAAAATCCTACGACAAGGATACTTTTGGATGACGATGGAGACAGACTGCATACAGTTTGTGCAGAGATGCCACAAATGTCAGATTCATGCAAACCTCATGCACGTTCCCCTGTCTCAGCTATATAACCTAACATCACCATGGCCATTCTCAGTATGGGGCATCGATGTGATTGACAAAGTAACACCAAAGGGCATCAAATGGGCACAAGTTTATTTTAGTGGCCATTGACTACTTTACCAAATGGGTGGAAGCAGCCTCCTACTCGGTATTGAAAGTCTCTCATGTTGCTAAGTTCATCAAGCAAAACATCATTTGCCGGTATGGGGTCTACCATGAGGTCATCTCAGATAATGGCTCGCATTTTTAAGGAGAGATCTTGGATCTTTTCGAAG
Source organism: Heliamphora ciliata (assembly GCA_032360265.1). NCBI lineage: Eukaryota > Viridiplantae > Streptophyta > Magnoliopsida > Ericales > Sarraceniaceae > Heliamphora > Heliamphora ciliata. The sequence continues at coordinate 20,077 of JAUMHN010097311.1, forward strand.
AATACCGGATAGTGGCTCATAAGTCCTCACCAAATTGATCGCAGACCAACGAAGTAGTTGAGGCAGCAAATAAGAATATCAAGAAAATTCTATAAAAGACGATTAACTCACATAAGGATTGGCCAAAACATTTTTCATTTGCCCTTTGGGCATACAGAACGTCAATCAGAACTTCAACAGAAGTTACACCATACTCTTTGGTGTATGGGATGGAAGCCGTGCTTCCCATCGAGGTGGAAATCCCTTCACTAAGAGTAGTGGCCGAAGCCAATATCTCAGAAGTAGAATGGTAGAGGAACCGGATGGAAGAGCTGCTCTTGTTTGATAAAAGAAGGCTACAGGCTCTGTTCCACGTGCAAGGTTACCAAAGGAGGATAGCTTGAGCATTCAACAAAAAGGTCAAGACCCGAGATCTCAGAGAAGGAGATCTGGTTCTTAAGGAAATCAGAGCTCCTATCTTTGACCTAAGAGGCAAGTTCAAGCCGAATTAGTCCAGATCGTTTCTCATCAAGACCATCATGACCGGTGGTGTAGTCATCATTATGGATTTAGATGGCAATGTGTCCTCCACTCCAATAAACCTCGACTAGCTTAAAAAGTAATATCCTTGAGGAAAAAATAAAGATAAAATAAAAGTTCGCTAAATTGAAAATTAAAAAGGCAACTCGGACAAAAGTAAGAGCAGTCCGCAAGGTCGAAAACCTAAAGGGCGACCTTGGTAAAAGTTAGGGCATCACAAAAAGGAGAGTGTCAATACCCGAGCAAAAACCAAGCCCGCACTACGTTATGGCCTGATTCTATCTTTTTGGGATACGTAGGCAGCTTCTTTAAAAAATTCCGGCCACTTTCTTCATTTTTAACCATCTTTGGATCTGAGAAAGACCAATGCAAATTAACTTCTGAATTTCAATAATACAGTCATTTGATTGAACTGAGAAAGCTTTGGATAAATTTGAACCGTCTAAAACATAAAGTGGAAGTTTTTGTTACTTTGATCAAAATTACAAGGCTTTTGAAAATAAAAGGGGGGGGCACATAGGTCCCAAACTCTACAAAACCAAATAAAAAAGGGAAAGCTATGAAATTTTTAAAATAAAGCAAAGGTAGTCAAATCCTCCTCCTCTTCGCCGCTTATTTCCCCTTTTCTTTATCTTTCTTCTCTCGATCCTACATCAGCCACGTCTTGTATTCATCAAGATCGAAACACTGCAACTCTTGCATCTCCATATGTGAACGAGAAGGCTAAGCATCCTGATACTGTGCTAGAAATGGAGCACGTAGTACAGAAGAAAATAGACGACCCCGAATACTGGAAAAAATAATCTGACTGCGACCGAACTGCCGCAAAATCCAATGGGGGTAATAGAAGGTAGTCTGACGCAAGCCAACCAGTAGTACACCAGGATGATCCATAGTGGTCAGAGTCATAGCAGGAATCTACCACCAAGGGCACTGCCAAGTAATACCTTGGCCACTCAAAGAAGAAAGAAACTGCTGCCAGGCTGCCTCGGTGTCACATATCTGATAACGCAGGCGGTAAAGAAAAGCAGCGGCATTGTGCTTATCGGTAGGTGGTTTCTGTACAAGATTCACCTTCTCTATCAACCAAATCTGCAGCAAAAGTTAGAACAGTAAGAGAAAAGCTTTGTAGTGTGACGGAGAGTTTGGTGAAAAGTAAAAATATTGAGCTTACCTGAAGAAGTAAAGGGCTGCCAGCAAAGGTGGTGGTCTCACCATGATGAACAGCATCCAAGACCAGCAGTGTCTCAGCTAAAACAAGTGGCACAAAGTCTCTCCCCATCCACATCTGACCGGTAATGTCAACCAAGGCGCAACTAACTCGCCTGTCAGAAGGGATAAGAAGATACCGGGTAAGAAGACAGAAGAAAAGTGCATAGCGTCGCCACAACTGAAAGTCAAGGTCACTGAGGTCACCGGTGGGACGAAATCTATCAATGATCTAAGGTATGTCAAGGCAGTCATCATGTGTCAGAAGAGAGGCTCCATCCTAAATAGACCACAAAACTGTATCACCTGCTGTCGAGTCAAGAGAAAGATAGTTGGAACAGCAACGGAGCTTCATGGGGCCAAGTCCAAAATGGTGGCAAACTCCTCTACAGTGGGGCAGAATTCTTCAAGGCCAAACCGAAAGACGTGAGACTGAGGATCCCACAGTTGTGCAGCAACCATCAGTAAAGGCCTGTTAATCTTCACGGTCCTCAGTGAGAAAAGGGCATTAAGGCCAAATGGGGCAAAGTTTAGACGCTCAATATGGGAGAATGTTTCAATCCATAAAGAAAGAGGAGAAGCCATCTGAGTTGAAGTAACTGCAAATGGGGCCTCCAGGGCTGTATTTATAAGGCTGAAAAGGGCGAAAAATCAAAATTTCGGCCAAAAGTACAATCAATGTAGCGACCGCCACCTTAGAGTCAACGACCGCCAACTCTGAAAAGTATAGTACAGTGACATCAGTCTTTTGACCAGGCGACCGCCAGGTAGAAAATAGCAACCACCATGTCAGTCTTCTTGAAAGTAGCGACCGCCATGTTCTATTATGGCGACCACCATGTTTGAACATGGCGCGTGTGTGTCAGTTTACAGTTTGTATGATCTGTAAAAATTGCGGCATCTGAACCATGTATCCATGACAGTTTGAACATTAAATGAAGATAAACCACGCAATAGAAGAATATAAAACAATAAATGGCACGAAAGCCCAGATGTATATCAAGAGGTAATGTATCAAAGTAAAAACCGGGGCACACATGCCCATGGTTCAAATGTATATAAGTATGTCAAAATAGGGCACGCAGGCCCATAAAGAGAAAGTGTATCTGAATGTAAAAGTAACTGGGGGAGAATCTCTCTCTCAGGTATGCCTCGGGCAGACCCGACGGGAAGAAGGATTAGCCTCATCAAAGCTGATGTCATCAAAAAGCCTCTCTAAGTCACCGCCATCACTGCCAGAGCAAGAAGACACGACTCTGGATCGGCTCCGTGTAGACGAGACGAATCCTCTAGAGTGAGCACGGGAAGATGCACGAGATCCACAGCCTTGAGCAGGAGTAGGAACCGGAACAGGAGCAGGAGCAGGAGCAGGAGCAGGGGGTAGAACAGCAGCAGCTGCAGGTGGCTATCAAAAGAGACAAAAAAATAAGAGAATGATATAAAAGAGAACAAGGGGATCAAAAAGATAAACACTCACCGGCCAAGGAACAAAAGGAACACCAGCTGCACGCAGAGCAGCATCCTACTAGCGTCACACACGGCAAGTGGTTTCCAGGCATAGGTGCAGCAGGATTTTCTTTCCCAAACGACGCAATAAGTTGTTTCGGCACAATTTTTTTGGGAAGTAGTTTTGAACACAAACACTGTGTCGCAAATTCAATGTAATTGGGATACAGGAATTTGATACAGATTGAACCATTAGAAGCTTATCTTAACAAAAGACTGAAACTCTTTAGAGTTTCAATCGGATCATAAAATCAGGATTTTTTTTATATCTTGCATTTAATTTATTTTAACTGCGTGGATGATAATTATTGATTTTATTTATTCTACTAATTTAATTAATTCAAATGTTCGGTTTTAATTAAAATATTTTGTAATAAAAATAAAATTAAGTTTTTTTTAATTAATTAATTTTAATTAAATAAAAAAACTTTGGATATTTTATTTTTTACAAAATATCACATTTAAAGATGATTTTTTTAAATCGAATATCTTGAAAAAATGTGAAAATTATTTTCGATTTTTGAATTAATCAAATGGAAAAATATTTAGTCAAAATAAATAATTATTTTTCAAAAAATGTGGAACGAAAAAATAAAATAAATAAATGCCTTTAATCACTATTTTAGCTGAAAAGTTGGAGAAAAACTATGCATTTATTTAATTTTATTTGTTACGCATTTAAACACGAAAAGATGGTTTGATAAAACAGAATCTTTAGAATCGTATACACAAAAAGATGTTTGATTCTTTCAAATCGTGTGATTTTCGAAAGATGGTTTGATAAATCAGAATCTTTGGAATCGTGTACACCGAAAGATATTTGATTCTTTCAGATCGTGTGACTTTCGAAATTAATAAATTTATTTTAATTAAACAGATTTTTATAACCCTCAAAAATATTTTAAAAATCTAAGTGGGAGAGGGAATTTATTCACAGATAAATTTTGCGATCTCCATCACCAGTTTGTAGGCGATGCAATTAAACCCTGCGTGTTGGCAGTAAGGCCTTCCTCTCCATCGGATAGATTAAATGTGGTATTGTCAGTATAAACTTCCTTTAGGGATAATTCTGGATAATTGTTAGTGTGGATCACTTATCCATCTGAAGGGTTCATTGCGAAGAATTAATTTGAGATTAAGTGATGGTTAACACTTAACTGTATATAATAGTATCCTCTCCATCTGATTCATTGCTATTATATGCTGGACTGAAACTATGTCTGCTGTTTAATTTTACTTGGCATGGTCAGTTGTATAGATAGTAAAATTAAAAGGAATTGACCTGTCTGATCTTATGAAGGATAGTAGACGTCTACCCGTCGTGTCATGCTATTTTTGGGTTACCAGGCTGCTGGCGAATTAATTTTAAAATGGTAGAGGGAACTAAATTAAAATAAATTCAAAATTTTGCTCAACATAATTAACGATTTTTTTAATTATGTAATTCTCAGGATTAAAATGGATTTCAACCCACTCGCTTCAATACTCAAATAAAATAAACTAACGGGACCAAATTATGTTAACTGAAAATGTAACTTGAATATAGTTTTAACTACAAATGATATTCCTTCAATAACAGAAAATGTGTCTGTTTCAGAAAATGGTTCTTCCTCGGGGCCGGAAGGCACGAAGAAGGAAAAGGTTCAGAAACAGGGAGACACATTTTCTAAGGTAGTTAGTGGGCCACAGACTGGTGTGAAAAAGCCGAAAGGCAAATGTTTTCACTGCAACCAGACCCGACACTGAAAAAAGTTATGTCAAGTATTTCTCAGAATGCAGAACAAACACGGTAATTTTTGTTCACTGGTTGTGAAAACATGTTTAGCGGTGTTATCTACCAGTACCTGGTGTGTAGATACGGGAGC
>JAUMHN010097419.1:0-25174 GCA_032360265.1 Heliamphora ciliata
ATTGTTGCATTGATTATATTCTTGCATATCTTTTCATATTGCAATATTAAAAGATTTCTAAAAAGGCTTTAACTTTCCGTTAAAATAGAAAAGACCCAATTCCCCCCCCCCTCTTGGGTTGCCTAGATCTAACATCACGAACCATAGGTTTATTGATTGAGAAATGAAAATTTTAACTAACTTCTTAAATAAGTTTACTTGTGCAAATGAGATTTGCATTTCAATAAGAAATTGGGACAAATAAGAGTTTAAAATAGAGATAAAAAATTAGAAGTGGTAATTGGAATTATGAATTGGTCCATAAGACACTAGCTTTGTGAATACTTAAATGTAAGATTGTGATTGTAGATATGGGAATTACAGTTAAATAACGAGAATTTAGTGGAGCATTAAACCCTAACCTTAAATTGAGATATTTGATTTAATTTCAAGTGATAGAAAGGGGATTGGATATGGAATAGATGAACCATGAGTTGAGTTCTTCCTATGTATATATATACATATAACCTAATTAACTAGGAGTTTTAGAGAATGGTAAGAGTCTCATAACTAATTGAATTGCGAATTGTAAGTTAAATCGAGAGGTCAATTGATAAAAGTGGGCATTGTGAGTGAATCAAATTAAAAGACTATAATCAAATGTATACTCAAATTTTGGAAGGGACTACTACTTACATGATATGTATTTTGGTTTGTAACAATATGATAAATTGGTTCACACAATGGAATGAATTTAATTGGTAGAGGGAATTATATAAAACCTATGTTGCACTTTATAGGTTGGAAAGGTGTAATGAAAGAGGTAATCAACTTGAATAGTAAAGCATTATTGGGGCTTGGTAAAGTGTAGACTTGAAATTAATGAATCCAATAGATGATGAAATATAAGAATCTTAGAATGAGAAAGTGGCTTATGAAAGTTTGATTGAGATCAAAATAGTGAATTAGAAGGTGAAAGAATGTGTTAAGATAAAGTCTGTGAAATGAGAATGTATGCATGAGACGAATTGCGGTAAATTTATTGAACCTATACTTTTGGTAACTCAAATTGTTTACATGAAACTGGTTTATGATTCCTATGGGATGATTATTGATGAATGAAACTATGTAATTAAAAAGGGAGTACTATAACTTGCTCGCACGAAGATTTAATTTGTGACTTAAGTAAGAAATTTGACTAGTCGTGGAAGTTATGATTTATTCACGGGTTAAATTTGTTTAACATATAAGTTTAAATCTTGTAATTTAATGAACGTTAAGTTTTCGATGAATTCCTGATATAAAGGAAATGATATAAAACTTGATTTGGGGTTGATGATAAGGAATCTAAAATAGAATGATGCGACAATTGTGAATGAGGAGGAAAATGATATGATTATGAGAATTGAATTAGGGAGATGGACTCCTAGTTGATTAATGAATATTAGTATGATTAATCAATTATTGAACTGAGGAATGTGGATGAGATTAAGTTGGGCTCGACTAGCTCCACGGTGAAAAATTAAAAACTTGCAAGATGGGTGCCGTGTTCCCTCAAGTTAGCCCCCATAAAATGGACGTGATTGTGTTGTGGTGAGTTATAGAACTATTTATTACCCAACGATTTTGCATAGCTTGTTGGGAGAATAGGGAGGGGTTTCTATAAGTTTCACCCAACGTCGGTTCATTATTTTGATTAATGAAATGAAAATGAAAATGTGGATAAAGAACTAAAAAATATGAAAGAAAGTAATGGTTCTATAAAGGATAAGAAGTGAATTAATAGTTAGGTAACTGGTCGAGAGAAAAAAAAGATAAGTGAAAGAACTAAAGAATGATAAAGAGAAAATGTAACTAATGTCATGAAAAGACAAGAAAAGGAAGAAATGTAAGTTTACGTGAATGAATAAGAATGGAGTTATGAGTTTAGTAAAAATGAAGGATGGAATGATTAAAGATAAGTTAAGAGGAAAGTCTCAAATTTTAAGAGTCATGAAATTAAAATGAATCGGTATTATCTTTAAAGTTTACAACAAATGAGAATGTGTGAGTTATGAAACAAGAATAGAAAAGAACAATTGAAGGTCATATCATGATATTCTGCTCATCCACACTTCACAAGTCATGCACTACACTTTTCCTTAGTCTTTATCCTATGGGCTTCGGCTCAGGTTGTGTATGTCCCATTTTTTTTCAGGTTCTAAACAAAAGGGAAGACGTAGAGGGATTCTAAGGTTTTGAAGGATGAAGAACAAGAATTTATTTTTTTATTTTTACGAAGATATGTAATTATCTTTTGTATAGTGTAAAGAATTTGAAGATAGAACTCATGTATACATGTTTTGATTAGATGCATCTGCTCCAAAGTTTTATATTGTATAACTTTAAGAATATAAGAATTTTCCTTTGGAAAAATGTAAATCTTATAAGTTGTATGAAGGAGAGCTACAAAAAGTTGGAGAATGTTACTTATTTGATGATATTGAGTTGTGATTGTGAGTTGAAATTCAGGCTAAGCCTGAGTATAAACTGTTGTTTGATTCACAAGTTTTCAAAAAGTTTGGGATAGTTCGAAAAATAGAGAAACTCTATTGAAATTTTTAAGAATCACACTTAGATTTGTTTTTCAAACTTTTGGGAGGTGACAATGTTTATACTAACTCAAATCTAAGATTTTTCTTTTAAATAAGTTCCAACCCTAAAGTGAAGTTTAAGAAGAGGAATTTCATTGCTTGTTTTAGAATTTTAGATAGTCGTGTGGGGTTCACGTGCCTCGGGTCGAGGGTGTCACAGTCATAGTTGCATTCATAGCATGTTGGACTCTATCTTCTATATATTCAAACCATTGTGGGATTGGGAATGATTGAGTCAACATTTATTTGGTTCTAAGTATAGGGCATCCCTGGTTGCTAGTTTTATGAAATATTTTAGGATGTATTCCCTATGAACACCCTGGGTGCATCCCCGGTGTATGAAAATTGTTTATGATGAAAATTGTTGGGTACCATGGGTTCGTTGCTAGCATTCTAATTTTGTAACTTAGACTTTGGGTTAACACTGGCGAAGGCATCACTGGTACTTAAGGTGGGATGATTTGCATATATATATTAATTGATCATTGGACATTGGTTGGCCGGAGGATGATAGCCCGCCCCCACGCCGTTTCTGTTGAGTAAAACAGTTGTGGCATGAAGCCCGGTGGCATGGTTACTATTCATAACGAGGTGCGATGATGGCTTTGGTGATGAATTGCCCAGAAAGTCTACTCTTATAATTCCCGATGTGGAATTCAGATTTTTGTTTCTCTGAGTATGGTAAGGTTAGGCACTTGAAATGCATTCATTACATATTCTTTGCATAATTAGTCGCTCTCATATTTACTTGCTTAATCTTTTAAATTTGCATGTCTCCTTGATAATACATACTCTATGTGTTGAATGAGATGCGTTTTGGTGGCTTTGTGTCGTGAGTTTAGTTAGAGAGTTTGGAGTATTATGTTTTGGATTTTGGCTCATGGCTTCGTGCCACAGATGAGGAAAAGAAGTCTTTGAAGAATAGACCCCTTACGAGGAAGCATATACCGATCACGGTGAGTTCCCAGAGCAAGCGGATCCCGATGATGCTTAGATGAAGAATCAAGTTATCGTTTTATCCTTTTATTCAGTTTTCGAGCGTTCATTGTAATTTTTATAATTTCCTTGTGAAACTGTAACGCTTATATATATATATTTGGCTAGCATTGAAATCTTAATGATGTAATATTATAATGCATATCTATGAATGAATCGCTAGAATATTTCTTTATTTTATACTTATATATGTCCCGATGAGCCCGGAAGTTGGGGTGTCACAGCTTGGTATTAGAGTCTAGGTTTAGTGAACCTTTAGGCCTTGGGTTACAAGAGACTACGAATTTTGTAGCGTAGAAGCTCTGTAGAGTGTCTGTATTACTATTAATTTATCACTTATAATCTTAATAACTTAAAATCCTTACCTCAAGTTTTTCTTCCTAGTCTTCTTTTCTCTTAAGATGGCATCCGATGTAGAACCCGAGGGTGAACCATGGTCAGCAAAAGAATCTGAACACCCGGACCCAGAATAACTAATAGTAGAAGAGCAGGATCCTATAGACGCTATCCCATTGGCATGGATCTTCCCTAAAGACTAGAAGATTAATGAGGAAGAAGAGGCGAAGGAGGCGACCGAGATGACGATGACGAAGAGGAAGAATAGATTGTTGTTCTTTATGACCTACTGGAGGCACCACCACCCGATTCGAATGAGGACAAAGTCATAGATGCAACTATCTACTGAAGCCATCAAGACTACCACCTAGATTATCATGTGGGAGAATGGGTATATACTAGAGTCTACCTCGAGAGAATGTGAAAATGGAGAAGACCCGAAACCTTTCCTCGCTTCATAGGTCCCTTGATAGTTTTAGAGACGTGCGACGAGACCACATTCTGTCTGGAGGTACCACTATGGTTCAAAGATCGGCTTAGGGACATATTAGATGCTAAATGGTTGCAAACCCAAAAATCGAGAGATAAGAAAGGAATCATCGACGCACACAACCTGGCCATCGACTTCAACAATCCGGAGACATACGAGGAGATAACAGTGGAAATAACCTACAAAAATTGCAAGGGACTAGCTAGCATCTGGCGTGTTGAGGTGCATTGGCGCTGTTATGGAATCTACAAGGCAACTTGGGAGTGTGAGATAGTTGTCCGACACTCTTACTCGCATATGTTCTAGATAGGTTTTTGCATATTAGGTGTTGTATCTTTTTCTTTCCTTGGGTGTTGTATGTGTATCTTTTGTGAGCCTCTTAAGCCTTGTATTGAGTGTGTACCCGAGCTTGAATGATATGAAATATAAGTGTTTGTTATCAAAATCTCCACAAGTTATCTTATAATCTCAAACTTAACTCCACAAGATCCTAAGACATAAAAACAATCAAGAATTAAAACAACCGTCAAAACCATAACACTCTGCTTCTCTTTTATTCTAGGATGATTTGTAATTGACAAAACAACTAACTAGCTAAAGGACTCGTAGATGACGAAGCACCTGGATTAGCCCAACTTTTACGAGAGCTTGTCGCTAGCATTAATTGCCCCCATGTACATGACTGAGCGTGGTTTTTATAGTTTTTATAGAAGCTAGGAAGGCAGCGAGCCTCAACGTTTCGAGGAGGCGTGGAACTAAGAGTAGCCGAGAAGTGGCTGAGAGCTGTCAATAAGTTATTCAACTCAATGGGAGTACAAGATGAAGTGGATCGGGTAGCTTTAGCATCTCACTTGTTGGAGGGAGAAGCGGACCATTGGTTGTCTATAATCGATAATACTCAGGATGTGGCAACTTTAACCTGGGATCAGTTTGAAGAGTTATTTTTGGAGAAGTATTTCCCAGCCCCCTTCCATTGGGGACATATCAAAGAATTCTTGGAACTTAAATAAGGATCTATGACGCTAACTCAATACGTTAATCGCTCCGAGGAATTGAGCTGCTTTGCTATTGCAACCGTACCAGATGAAGAGTCAAAAGCCTAAAAGATTGAGTTAGATCTGGAACCGTTTATCTGAGGGAGGGTCATTTGCTTACAGATTCTGACATATACGCAAGTAGTTTGAGCTGCTTTGCTTCCAGAGACTAATTTGATTGATTCAAGAAAGATCTATAGTCAAAAGAAAAGAAACACCAGCCACGGAGGACACGTGAGAAGCAACCGAGGGATTATTTCCAAGAAGCCATACCATCAAGATGATAGGCAAGGACGACCAAGGGATTTTTCCACGACTTCAACAATCTTTTTTGAATGTCAACAACTGGAACATAGGAAGTTTGAGTGTCTACGCCTAGCACAAAGGAATTTAAGTAACCAACCTCAGCAGTAAAGGCAGCCCCAAAACCAACCGCCAAGATACCCGCTATCACACCCCAAACCCGGGTCACGTGAACTCGCACACATCATCTCACATTATCGACCCAAACATGAGAAAACTTTTAGAAAATAATGTTTTAGGCTCAAAATCTCTTAATCTGCATTCAAAGAACCAGTAGGAAAAGGAACATTGATTTTGAAAAAATAAGATTTTCGGGACATAAAATAAATTTGTACTGGATAGGGAGTCTAACCGACCCAAAAGAAAGATTCGTTTTAATAAATTGAAGTCAATCCCAAAAGCAACTTGACCTGCTCGAGCAACAGACCACCGCTTGAGCGGTCAACTGCCAGAGACTCCCTTACTGTTCTAGCCTCACCCACCGCTCGAGCAGATACCCATCCTGCTCGAGCGCCCACCAACTAGAGAGTAATCTTGTAGTTTTCTACTTTGGGATCCAAACACCTAACTCCACCCATTATCAAACCCCCTTAAATTTTCATAAGGTCAAACCTACTTTAACTACCATTCAGAGCTAACACAACTTATTAGCTTTCATCTCAATGATAGATATTTAAATTAGGCTTTATAAAATATTCTAAGTGTAAATCTAAAAATTTTCGACAGAGTTTTTTCCGTTTTTCGGACTATTCTAAATTACCTGTAAACCTGTTAAATTCAAATCACAATTTATACTCAGGCTTAGCCTGTATTTCAACTCCCAATCATAGTTTAAAACTACATAATGACTAATATTCTTCTTTTCATTACTATTGCATTCATCTACATAAGAATTAAATCATATATGAGTTTCACTAGATTCGTATACTAATTACATTCATCTAAGATAATCTCATAATTTCAATAATGTTTCTCAATAGAAGACTTTGAAACAAATACATGGAATTTAAACATATATACATGATTTACATCTTTAAAATCAAAAGTAAAGATTTGCTCCTTTCTTTCTCAAAACATTCTTCAAGACCTTTATTTACTCTTCTTTTTATGATCATCTGAACCTGTAAAAACATTTATTCAACATACGTGAGCCGAAACTCGTAGGATAAAGACTAATAAGGATATGATGCATGATATATGAGGGGTGAAGTGTATGCAACGATACAACAAGAAGTTCTCATTTTTATCACAGGTTTATAATTTCCACACACATCCAAATCTCAAATTTTCTTTGTTTCTCCGTTGTTAGATCAACAATTGCATATTCATGATATCTTTGATTCTATTACCATTTAATAGTTCACCCATGTCGTTCTTGAATCTTTAATTCTCTTCATTCAACTTCATCATTTCATTATTCACATCTTTCCCGTTTCTTTTCATGAATTCATTACCGAACTGTCACCACAAAGCTTTATCTTTATTTAGTTATCGAATACTAACTCATGTCTTTTATCAACCCATTTGTTTTATTTCCAACTCATTAGTTCCTTATCCACATTTTCCATTTCATTAATCCAGTACCGAACCGACGTCAGGTGCAGCTTATAGAAACCCCTCCATATTCCCTCAGCAGGCTATGCGAAGCCATTAGGTAATAAAGAGTTCTATAACTCACCATGATAACCAATACGTCTAGTTTACGGGTCTTACTCGAGGGAACCTGGCACCCATCCAGTTTACGAGACCCATTCGAGGGAACCTGGTACCCACCTCCAGTTTACGGGGGGCTAACCCAAGGGAACCTGGCACCCATCTTATGCAACTTTTCGGTCTTTCACTGCGGAGCTACTCAAGCCCAACTTATTCATGTACCAAACCATTTCGATTTCCCGAAGGAACACCCGGGAGGCAACTCGTACCAAATCATACCAAACCATTTTGGTTTCCTGATGGAACACTCGGGAGGCGACCCGATACCAAATCATTTCAATTTTCATCAAAAATTTGGGAGTCCAACCACAACCCAGTTTTTCTCCTAACACAATTTCACAAATATGTATTCTCATATCATGTTCTTTATTCATTATATTATCTCATTACTTCAATTCAATCTCATATGTCTCAAACCATATTTCACATTTGTCCATCAAGGCTTCATTATTAATTCATTATCATATCGTTCCATCAGTACTCACCATTTTTCATAGCTATACCATGTATTAATCTCAAATTGAGTTCACAAGTCATACACATTTATTTCATTTCATGTGACGCCCCGTCCTCTGGGTACGTTGGGATATATGTAAATATAAATAAAGGGATATTCTAGCCATTCATTCATATTTACTTATCAAAAATATTACATCATTAGAGTTCTGAACTGTTCAAAAGTACATAGTGATTATAGTTTCACCAAGAAATTTTAAAAATTACACTAGGCACGGGGAAACTGAATAAAAGAACAAAAAGCAAAGATTCAAATCTTCAGCAAGCATAGTCGGGGTCCGCTGGCTCCTGCTAGTCATCTTGCTCTTCAATTCTGTCTTCTTCTTTGGGGGTGGCGTCCTCAAAGAACTCCACAACCTCACATGTGGCACGGATGCCATGAGCCAAAGCCCAGAAGAAAACAGTCTAAACTTTCTAACTATTCTCATGGCAAAATATTCCACAATGTAAACCAAGTAACACTTAAGCACGCTTCAAAGTCAAGGAGATAGTCAAATTTAAGACAGCATAGAAAATAAGTTAATAAACATGTGTATGAGAAGCCATGTATGCAATGCAAATGCGATGTCCCAACCCGATAATAAATCAACCAATCGAATTTCGAGTGGCACCATTACGTTCCTGTACATTAGGTTCCCGTACCTCAGTGTTCTCGATCACGCAGCGTATAGCAGGCGTTCAGCTCAAGACGTGATATGGCTCAGGATGAACATGACCCAAAGCCATTCATACCAAACACAATAATCCAAATGGCACCGTTACATTCCTGCATGTTAGGTTCCCGTACGTCAGCAATCTCGATCATGCAATGTAAAGCAGGCGTTCGGCTCAAGGCGTGATATGGCTCAAGACGTAACACGGCTCAGGACGTACATGGTCCAAAGTTAACATATCCAATATCATAGTTCAAATGGCACCATTATGTTCCCGTACATTAGGTTCCCATACGTCAGCGTTCTCGATCACTACGGCATATAGTGGCAGTTCGGCTTAAGACGTGATACAGCTTAGGACGTGATCCGGCTCAGGACGTATATAGCCCAAAGTCAATAAGCTAATACAATAATCTGAATGACAGCATTAAGTTTTCGTACGTTAGGTTCCCGTACGTCAGTGTTCCCGATCACCATGGCTAATGGCGGTGGTTCGGCTCAAGACGTGATACAGCTCAGGACGTAACACAGCCCAGGACGTATATGGCCCATTGTCAACACCCCCATCAACTAGGACTCACTAGTCTAGATTAAAAGGTCTACCTTTCCCCTTATCAATCATATCAAGATACAACTCAAAAATATATTGGTGGTAACCCACAAGATGTCTTCAGTGCCACAATCACAATGCTCATGGTATAACAACTTATATTCTGAAGTACAACTAATAATGGTATGATATGCAACTAAGCATGGCAAATTGTACAACCCAACATAGGATAAAGTACATGTTTTTAAAGCATAGGGTATAACCACTAAAGCACTAAGTACAGGCACATGAAGCATAAATTATAATTCTTAAGACTTGATTCAAACTTTTTAGCATGGACTCTAATCATCAAACAAAACTCGGGTCTCACAACAAAAGGGTACTCAAATCACACAACGTCATTAGGGCCAAATATGAGTATTATGTTTAAGGGGTCGGTAGTGTTCTGGGGCATCTAGACTTGGAATCAACTTATGATTTTTAAACGCCATTTGGATAAAACTACTTTCTACAGCTCTTATGTTCAACATTAAGGCCAAAACCTAAGGCAAATGGGTGAATAAAGCATTCTAAGTGAAAACGGTTTAGCACTTTTCTCAAAATTTTACCGAAATTACGCCTTTGTTAGTCTCGATTTTGGGGTATCAAATCAACTCCAAATGAGCCCATTTTTGGATATGTTCTAATTTATCATGTCCCCTCAAGTTCCACATATTGTGCTAAGGGTAGTTATTTGGAACAATTTTGAGGTTTTGGCCATTTTATAAAATAGGTTATGTTAGCCGCTAAAACTCAACAGAGCCGATTTTGGACAGAGGATTTGAATTAGCATTGAGGGACCTTCTTGAGGTATCTAGATCTGATTTTGGGACATCAAGTAGTTCAAAATGTCAGATACAATGTCTATATAGACCACTTGTGGACTAGGTCACTAAAAATAGAGGTTTTTGGGCTATACAAACATATGTGACAAAAGTGTCCTTTAAGGGCAGAAACACAACAGAGGGCTTCAAAGGGGTTTTAACTTACCAAAACTTAATATTTTGTGCTCATGTTTGGTGGGTAGTTAGATATAAATGTTATCTACAATGTTTACGTTTTGGCCAAAGCTCGGATCTCATTGTAAACTAGGGGTTTTAGGTCGGTATTGTGGACGGGTCCAAAAACAACACACTTTGGTAGAATTGTAATATCTCGAGTTTTGCTAACTCAAATGAGTTGAAACTAACTTTGGATGAAAGATAACACAAACATATAATTCTAGACATAAAGAACATGCTTAGATCAATTTTCAACGTGGATTTATGGAGTTCCAAAGTTCAGGGCCGAAACATTTAAGTTCTTAAAAATTAGGTCCTTATATGTTCATGTCTCCTACTTATGATATGTCAAGATTTTGTTCAATTTCTTTGTATGGTTGTGTTGTAGACATGAATATCAAGGTTATTTAACACTTTTAAGTTATCAAACTCAAAAATAACAACATACAACAACATCTCATATTAGAACACAACATCCCCTATTTCTCAACTCGATGCCTTTTTGGTTTGTTTTCAGTTCTTGATTTTTAAGGTGTTTAAAGAGATGAGTTGAGGGATATTTTGAGTTATATTAGACATAAGGTTTAGAGATTTTACTTACTTGTTTAGAAGCTCAAAAGGTAGAAGGATGGAAGGACTTAGCTTTAAGAAAAACACTCCTGAATTTCCTTAGCTCCTTCTTTCTCTCCTTCTTTCCTCCCTTCCCTCTCAAACATCTATGAACACTCAAGAGCACTCAAAATTTGGTCTCCCTCTCTCCCTTGGATGAAAATCTTAGAGGGAAGGAGTGGTGTTTGGCTTGGTTTATATAGGAAGGGCTAAGGAACAAAATCATTTCATTTAAGTCCTTTTTTTCCTTCTCATCATATGGGTGACTTGACATGGTGCAAGTTTTGAGGGAGATATATCAGATTTGGGGTAGGGAATACAGATAAGGGTTAGTTTTGGGGACAAAATATCTTATCTCAATCAATCATGGGGTTTTACTTAGGTTTGCGTGCCCCTTTGTGCAAGAAAATGCATTAAAACTTAATTTGATGTGTCTTTTTGGTGTCTTTTCCTATTGAAACTTATTATTTTAGTATGTTTAAGATAAATTTTGTATTCCCATGAATTATCATAGTTTTTATAGCAATTGATTAAATCAATGTAGTCTTTTAAGTCAAATTAAACTAGTTTGACAAAATATCACTTTTTGACTTATTTTAGTGTGTATGAACATCAATAATGATTTTTTTATTTTTTTAGCCTATAATATCATATTATTATGTATATTACTTGTTCAACAAGTGTTGGATCAGTATAATGCTTGATTTGATACCTTTCTCATCTTTTTAAGCTTAAATGAAAACGAAAAGTTACTTTTTGGCACAACTTCCTAGGTGGTCGGCCATTAAGGGGTATTTTTTTATTTTTGATGTTATTTTGTCTTTTGTTACTTAATTATACTTAAATATCTAATTTAGGGTGTCCTTGTGTCAAAATTTTGATTTTTAAGACTTTTTGCGGTACTAGGGGTAAAATGGTTATTTTATCCTATTTATGTGAATGTTTTAATTTTTAATCTTATATTTCATGTTATTTACTTAATTTAGATTGTTAGGAGACTCTCTGGGTGTTAAGGTTTTGTTACTTGAGTTTTGGACCTTTTTATGATTTTTGGATGGAACTTAGGATTTTCAAGTCGAGTTAGGGTTTCGAACCTCTTTCGTATTCTATGCCTTATGGGCTATCCCTCACTAATACTAGGATCCGAGCAGGGTCGTTACAAACTACCCCCCTCAAACAAATTTCATCCCTAAAAGTTCATCCCCGTACTTCTTCGTGTGAAAGGTTCGGGATGGTTTACTGGCATTGTGCCTTCTCGTCTTTAAGTTGGCTTTCTCACTTTTGTGGTGCTGTCCCAAAGATTCTATTAACAGAATCTCTTTTCTTTCAGAGCACCGTGCTTGGGATCTCTAGTAATATTTCCATGAAGTTACATCCTTGTATTTAGATACAACTCGTGGTATCTCGATGGCTAACAGGGCATTTATATTAGCGAGCACGTAAGCTAATCTTCCATTGAAGTTACTTGACCTTCCTACCTTCGCGTTACTCGATGTCAGGGTTTTACATTGTTCTCCTTGAATCTGTACAATAGTGCCATTTTCTACCCGTGATCATTTATTCTTCTATCAACAATTGATGATAGCGTGATGTCCAGAGACCTAATCCATTCGCTTGTCAGTTGTTTGGTCTTTTACCTGCCATTTAGAATAGGTGTGGAAAAACCATCGGACTTTGACCGCGTAGTCCCTCGTTACTTTAAAGTTCCATAGCATTTTCAATGTACTTTCACATGCCACACTCCTGCGGGTCCCATAGGAGCATAAAGTACAAGTCTCTAAAGCACATGGTACAACCATTAAAGCACTATGTACAGGCACATGAAGCATAAGTTATAATTCTCAAGACTTGGTTCAAACATTATAGCACGGACTATGATCATCATATAAAACTCGGGTCTCACAACAAAAGAGTACTCAAATCACACTTAGCATCTTTAGGGCCAAAACATAATGAAAATGGCTGAATAAAGCATTTTAAGTGAAAACGGTTCAGCACTTTTCTCAAAAATTTACCAAAACTACATCGCTGTTGGTCTCGATTTTAGAGTATCAAATCAACTGCAAATGAGCCCATTTTTGGATATGTTATAGTTTAACATGTCCCTTCAAGTTCCACGTTTAGTGCTAAGGATAGTTATTTGGAACAAGTTTGAGGTTTTGGCCATTTTATAAAATAGGCTATGTCAGCTGCCAAAACTCAGCAGAGCCAATTTTGAACAGAGGGTTTAAAACGGTTTTGAGGGACCTTCCCGATGTATCTAGGCCTGATTTTTGGACAGAAAGTGGTTAAAGATGTTAGCTACAATGTTCATGTAGACCACTTTTGGAATAGGTCTCTAAAAATAGTGGTATTTTGCTATACAATCATAAGTGACAAAAGTGTCCTTCTAGGGCTGAAACACAACAAAGAGTTTCAAAGGGGTTTTGACCTATCAAAACTCAATATTTTGTGCTTATATTTGGTAGGTAGTTATATATACATGTTATTCACAACTGTTATGTTTTTGCCATTTGTTTCCGGTTCTTGACTTTTAAGGTGTTTAAAGAGATAAGTTGAGACATATTTTGAGTTATATTAGACATAAGGTTTAGAGATTTTGCTTACTTATTTAGAGGCTCAAAAGGTGGTAGGATGGAAAGACCTAGCTTTAAGAAAAATACTCCTTGATTTCCTTGGCTCTTTCTTCTTTCCTCCCTTCTCTCTCAAACTTCTATGAATACTCAACAGCACTCACAATTTGGTCTCCGTCACTCCCTTGGACGAAAATCATAGAGGGACAGAGTGGTGTTTTGCTTGGTTTATATAGGAAGGGCTAGGGAACAAAATCATTGCATTTAACTAATTTTTTTCCTTCTCATCACATGGGTGACTTGACATGGTGTAAGTTTTGAGGGAGATATATCAGATTTGGGGTAGGAAATATGGCTAAGTGTCAATTTGGAGGACAAAAAATCTTATCTCAATCAATTATGGGGTTTTACCTTGATTTGCGTGCCCTTTTGTGCTAGAAAATATTTTGAAAGTTAATTTAATGTATCTTTTTGGTGTCTTTTCTTATATAAACTTATTATTTTAGTATGTTTATGATAAATTTAGTATTCCAATGAATTATCAGAGTTTTCATAGCAATTGATTAAATCGATGTGGTCTTTTAAGACAAATTAAATTAGTTTGACAAAATATGGCTTTTTGACTTATTTTAGTGTGTATGAACTTTAATAATGAGTTGTTTGCTTTTGTTAGCCTATAATATCATATTATTATGTATATTACTTATTCAACAAGTGTTGGAACATCATAATGCTTGATTTAATCCCTTTCTCATTTTTTTAAGCTTAAAAGAAAGTAATAAACTACTTTTTGGCACAACTTCCAAGGTGGTCAGCCACTAAGGGGTATTTTTTTTATTTTTGATGTTATTTTGTCTTTGGTTACGTAATTGTACTTAAATATCTGATTTAGGGTGTCCATGTGTCAAAATTTAGATTTTTAAGACTTTTTGTTGTATTAGGGGCAAAATGATATTTTACCCTACTTATGAGAATTTTTTTATTTTTAATCTTATATTTTATGTTATTTACTTAATTTAGATTGTTGGGAGATTCTTCGAGTGTTAAGATTTTGTTACTTGTGTTTTGGGCCTTTTTAGGATTTTTTGATCGAAATTAGGGTTTTGAAGTCGAGTTAGGATTTTAAACATCTTCCGTGCTCTATGGCCTTGTGGGCTATCCATCACTAATATTAGGATCCAAGCAAGGTCGTTACATTTTCAATATTCGATTATCCATTACATTATCTCACATTCCAATTTAATATCATGAGGTACAAACACGTTTTCATAAGCTCTTCTGTCGTCATTTTATCGTGAAAGTCCCAAATATAAAACCAGCATGATTTGTCCCATTAATTCTCTTCAATTAATTCCATCTTGGCTTCCCCTTTTTAATTATTCACATTTGCATAGCAATGATTCATCATTCATTAATCTTCTTGTCATCCAATTTATTAGTTAAGTTCATAAATCAATTGACTCAAGCGAATATTCCTAAATTCCACGTTCAACATTTTATCCAATTATGCTTCACTATACCATGATTTAAACATAATCATACGCAATTGATGTTTTAAACTCACAATGTAAGTTAAATGTCAATTTATCAGATGACCAATTCATAAATGTATTATATACCAAGAGACCATAAACTACTTGGTGTTGTTGATAAATCGTGCAATCTTTACAAGTAAATCAAAAGTTTTAACATCCAATTAATTATACAACAGGCTCATAAACTTACCCCAAATTAATAGGTCAATCCAACACATACAACATATATATATATATATATTATATCACATGACAAATGTACTCACATCCAAAAGGAAATGTAGTCATTCATTTACAAATATCCACTAGCACTATGAATAGAACTTTGTAATTAATTTGTTTATTTCAAGTCCAAGAGTTTAACTTCAAATTCAAGTTCATTCAAACTACCCCTGAAAGTCTCAACAAACTGGAAATTCAAAAATAACATTCCACCAGTAAGTCATTCCATCCCAAGTCTCCAACAACTCATTGAACATCCCAATTTCATATTACTATTTTGTTTAATATGCAATTGAAGTGAATGCACCAAGAATTAGTTGGGGCTTTTATTAGTCTTCCATACTTTTCCATTAAACCATAACATTAACTAGGTTCTTAATAAATCTTTCCAGTGTTGTATTATATCAAATTATCATGTATTCAAACTACTTAATCATATGTTCAAGGCTCCATGATGTCATAATTTAGGATTTTTGCTTCAAGTAGTATAAAATCCTTTAGATTAAATGGTGAACTTAACTTTTCCTTCATAAAACCCTAAGTATCCTTTTCAACATTAACAAGGTTAACTTCGTCGATCAACTTGACTTTCATGAAGCTTAACTCTATTACAATCGAAACCAGATTCTATCTCCAAAGTCCACAAACCACGTGTCATAGTGGGGAACCTAACCTTAAAATCCTGGATTAACATGTTACAAGTTTTGACTCTCCCTTGAGTATTCTAATCTTCATGGATTCTAGTTCACTTAACATTGTTAATTTGTACTACAAGTTCACAACTCCAAGTAAAACACCAGATTTCCTGAATTAAACAAACTTCTTGATTGAACTATTCACACAACACCATGAATTTAACTCCAATTCTCTAAATCTCTAATTCACAAGCTTTAAACAACACCTTACTGTCCCAATTTCATCACATAACCAATGTAAACCAATCCAAACTGCCAATTCAAGATCTCAGTTGAGGTTTTCAAAAATTTTCCAAGTATTTAGAGTTTTAAGGGTTTAATTATAAAAATTCAACACATATCTCTACGAAATATGATAGGCTAGTCAAAATCTTACCTCTTGGAGCCAAACACACCAAAAATTGTCAAAAGCCCCAAATTTGAAAACCCTAGCCTCGGCCATCATTGAATCCGGCTTCTTGGGCTTCAAATTAATCCTTGTATAGCCTCCGATTTGATGTTTAACCTCCTCGATTTGAGAGACATAAAAATATTTGATCCATTCTCGAAGCTCGAAGCTTCGTCCATGGCAAATATAAGAAAGAGAAGAGGAAGAAGAAGAACAGGAGCGACGTATCTTGGCGTCGCGCATTTCTCTTTTCTCTCTGCTTCTTAGCTTTGGCTTAGATACATTTCTATTTTTCTATTTTTATTTTATTTATTTATTTTTTTGCCTCAATTCCTCAAGAATTCTAGAAAATTCAAGAATTTATATTTTTATTGGTAAACTTTATGTATTCCTTAAATTTTAAAGAAGCCACCATAATATAATTATCAAACTTTCAAATTTCCTCATGACAATGATTCATTTCCATTCCCAACTTAATTTAAATAGAATTTTGAATACTATTATTAAAATTCCTTTACCACTCACAAAACTTATCACGTATTATTAATCCACCACAATCAACATCATCGATTCGAATCAATTCAAAACAATTAATTGATTAATTATTTAATTTAGAATAAAAATATACCAGGTCGTTACATTTGTAACCAATTCAGGTCACTAGGCTAGCAACCAACCAGCAAAATGGAAGAGAAAGGCCACCGCTTAACAAGAACCAGAGGTCCTAAGGAGGTCAAAACAATGAGACCCAAGAACACCAGGAATAACAACAAAAGTATTATTTGAATCTGGAGCATCCCATTCTTTAATATCTTTGGCCTAAATGTGATCTTTTCTTCTGGAACCCAAAATATTATTTCAAACCCTAAGTGTCGTCACACCCTTAGAAGATCACACGTGAGTAGACTTTGTTTGTAAGACGTGTACGTTGAGAGTAACCGACACCCTTATGCAGGCATTTTTGGAGATTGGGAGAAAGAATGCACCAGATATCCATCATTATTAGAAGAATGTTCCATTTCTATTTAAAATGAAAAATCCAAGATATCTAAATGCATTTTAAAAACAAAATGGTATCACCACTTGGTTTTTGAGAAAAACTAAGAAAAACAAAAGAAGGCTGCTGGTTTTTTAAAATCGTAACCTGATAAAAAGAGGGTTTGAGAGCTAAGGTACAAGAAGGGAAGGTATTAGGCACCCTTCTCGCCCAACCGTGAGGTTGGCCTCTACTTTATCAATATTGGTTCTTATTATAAAATTTTTTAAAGGTAACATATACAGAACGGAAGGTTGAAGAGAGTTCAAATAAAAGCAAACAATAAAGTAAAACCTAACTACGATTCTGAGGGTTATGTGATTTGGTTATTATTTATAGGTATTTTGTACGTATATTTTGAGCAAAACAAAGCGAAAAACATGTGAGCGAGCTGTAAAATAAACAAATAAAGACTTAAGGGATATGAAACAAAGTTTTAGTTTCTAACATGCTATAAACATGCTACATAAAACAAAATAGAAAAGATTAAAATACTGTTTCAAGCTACTGGATATGCATAAAACACATGGCCATAGCAACACATGTCGCGACCATGACATAAAAGGTCACAAAGCTGGTGGCCGTGACAACTATAGGGTTATCGCGACAAACATAATATGTAAAACCGCATGGCTGTGACAAACAAAAGTCACAGCTGTGGTGTTCAGGGTTCCAAAAAGGGTATGAATGCGAAGCGAGGACCAAAAAGGTGCCCAAATGTGTAGGATAAATAAAAACAGAGGCCATGGCCTATCAATCTTAGGCCAAATCCCTCATCCCTCATCCTTCATGCAATTAAAAACACTAAACAGAGAGTATTAGTGTGAGACCCTGAACCTGTTCTTTTTGAGTTATTTGTATACATGACATGTTTATTTCAGTATATGAATAGCCTCGATGCATGAGTTATGCTTTAAAGTTGTAGAACAACATATATAAATGTGTTATACGCTTTTTGGGTTTTGGTAGAGGCTTGTTTGGCTTGTGTTTGGACCAAAAACTCTATTTTATGCCGAAAAACACACTGCCCAGCAGTTTAGTTGACTAGAGGGCTTGGCCCAGTCGACTGAACCAAAAATTTTGGGTTTGGCCGACTAAACATAGGGATTCGGTCAACTGAACAGAAACTTTTTGGCGTGTTTATAAATATCCCAGGGGCTGGAGATATTTATTAAAACCTTTCTTCCAGGCTAAGTTTTTCTTTTTCTCTGCCTTCTCTCTAGCTTTGAGGGCCTAAGACTTGGTTTTGGGTTGGTTCTTTTGTGGATCCTTGCTATTGGGGCCAAGGGCTTCGCATCCATCCGGTTGGATTCTCGTTCTGACGCTGTTCAATTTTGAGATGTCGAGTTCTTGACTTTCTGATGTAGGATTCTAGACCCTACTGCTGTATAAGGGTGATATATGTAATTATATGTGTTTTTACCGGATAGAAAATACATCAAGTTTGAGTTTCATGTGTAAATCTTGGTTTTGGGTAAAAGTGGATTTTTACGCCATTTCTCGGTTGTATACGTGATTCGGGTATGTGGCATATGTAGTTTTCAAAAGGAGGTTTGAAAACAAGCTATTTTTTGAAAATGGTGAAAAACGTCTTTTCGGAGTTTTGGAGCTAACCCGTGGGGTTGAGTCTCAACTCTTAAACATTTTGTTGGAAATGGTTGTTGATCTCCGTTTTGATGGATTAGATCTCTTTTATACATGTGTTGCGTAAACGGTTTTCAGGTTTTCGTAGTTAAACTATGGTGGGTTTTTAAATGTTTCCATAGATGTACCGTGACAGTGTGTGGTTTTGAGTTGGGCTTCTATTGCTCCTTAGTGGAAGTCCAAAAACGTGCGCAGAGTGGGTTCGCTACAGTCCCTTGGGTTAATCCATGTAAACGTGGTTTGGTTAGCTTCGTCCATCAGTCGTGAAAATCCGTAAAGAAGTATGTTGCCCCATGAGTGGCTTTATTATTGTATCTCCGTATAGAACTTGTCATTATCTAGCAGGTCTTAAGTGGTTTAGGACTAGGATAATGGACATGAGTTTATAGTTGTTATCTTTGTCTGTGTGGCAGAGTCGGTACATAGGATTACATTTTATCTTTCTCCTCGGTTGAGTGGCCTAAGTGGAGCTTACTGTTTATTTACAGTTTTTCCTTAACTGTGGCATGATATCTATTAGGATGATATACATAGTTTGAAGGATAAAAAATGTGAGGTTTTATGAGATAAAACCTCTTCGAGACTCGTGTTAGTCTGATGGAAAACTTGTGATTTTGGAAGGAAAACCTTTTTGGCTCCTGTGGTTGAGCCCGTATGCTTATGATTGCATAGCCTGCTTTACAGTTTTACTGTCTGTTTTCTATTGGGCTTCATCTCACGTTGTGGAATTTTGTTGTAAAACCTTTTTAGGTGAGCATGAGGAGTTGACCTAGATTCATGTGGTGGCAGAAGACTAGCTGTAGTTTTCCTGTTTTGACATGTACTTTTACATGTGATGCCTATTTCAGAAGGCTGGTTTTGTATGCCTTGAGGTGAAGTATTTATTCATGTATGAGATTGCATGTTTACTATTTATGAGAGTTGAACTGTGAGGACTTTTTTTTATCCAAATGATGTATATTTTTGAGTTGATGGTTTTTCAACTGCAAATCTTATTTTTTCAAATGGTATTTTGGTGGGCTTTCACGTGATCCTTGTGTTTGGAGCGTGACAACATGGTATTAGAACTCTGGGTTCGAATACCTATGAGCCATGGGAAAGAGGGTACATCACCTTGTGAGGATGTATGTGTGCTTGATTGCATGTGTTACAGCATTTTCCTAACATAGCATGATAGCTTGTGGTGTATACGTGGGTATGGAGGTTGGACCTTAGGATTGATTAGTCTTGCCTTCGGGCATTTGGATTAACAAACTTGAGAGCTATGTTAGAGAAGCATTTTGCGGACGTTATTTCTAGCAAGGAATCTAAGTAGGTTATCCAGATGGACGAGTCCTTCTTGTTGGTTCTCCTCGGTATGTGAGTTGCGATGACACGATCTAAGTGGCTATGTGTTAGCATGCTTATACATGATATGTCTTTTACGTTAGCAATAACATGTTGTATGGATTCTTATCTTGTAATCTTGCTTTTGTGTAGAATTATGTCCACACGGGGAGGACGAGGCTGTGGTCGAGGCCGTGGCCGTGGTTTTGGCCGAAGGGACGTTCCAGTCCTAGATATTGTGGATGATAATGCACCCCAAGGACCTGTTGATGGAGATATGATACGTGAGATGGTAGGCTCCATCCGACAGCTGGTTGAGGCCTCTAGGGGGAGAGAGAGCATACCTGAGCCGAGGGTGATGGTCGCAATGCGTGAGTTTCGCCGTCTGGACCCTCCCACCTTTTCTGGGGATCCCAACCCCACGGTGGCCATTGAGTGGCTAGAGCTGGTTACCAGGATCCTTGATACTCTTCAGATTTAGGAGGATAACCTGTGATTTACGTTTGCTGCCTTCCAGCTGAGGGGGAGTGCTCACATGTGGTGAAAGTTCGCCAAGACCACAGTGGGAGGCACCAAGGATGCATTCACGAAGGTATTTTTGGAGAAATACTTTCCAGCGACTTTAAGGGATCGCTATAGAGAGGACTTCCTGTTCCTGACTCAGGGGACAATGTTAGTGGTTGAATATGAGGCTGAGTTCACGAGCCTGTCCTGGTTTGCAGAGGAGATTGTGTTTACTGATGAGTTCTGTGCGAAGCGGTTCGAGAGGGGTTTGAGGCCCACTATTTGTGATAGAGTAGCAGCATTCAGGTTGCAGGTTTTTACGGAGTTAGTGGCGACCGCCATGAAGGTGAAGGATACTCTAAACAAGACGCGCAGAGATAGGGACAGTAGGGGTCAGTCAGGTGGGGGATGCGCATAGGATCAGGGACGCAAGGATAAGCATCAGCGGACATCTGGTTCATATTCGTATCTAGTGGGGTTGTATCAGCCACAGTCTTCTGCCTCTACACCTCTCGTAGCTTCAACAGGAAGGTCAAATCAGAGAGAGATTCATTGTCACAGATGCCAGCGGCCAGGGCATCAGGCGAAAGAATGCCAGAGCCCAGCACCTATTCAGGCACAGTCGCAGTTACAGGCGCCAGGGAGAGAACTGCTGGTATGTTTTGAGTGCAACTAGTCAGGGCACATCCAGAGGAACTACCCTAGAGGAGGGAGCTTTCAGAGTATAGTAGGAGCACCAGCTGTTCCATCTAGCCAGGGACGCAAGCCATCAAAGTTTGCAGAAGGGGGCGCATCAGTGCAGTTGAGCTGACCGTCGGTAGTTCAGGGCCGTAGTGGACAAGCCAGGGCTTATGTTCTTACAGATCCTAGTTCATCCAGAGCACCGGTCATACTCGATGCTACTACTACCACCTCCATGATTAGAGGTACTTTTCTAGTCTATAGATCATGGGCCAGTGTTCTTATCAACATCGGAGCGTCACATTCATTTATATCATCTGCTTTTGCATCTGTTTTGGGGTTGGAAACGGATTGGTTGGGTAGTACTTTGAGCATGGAGACCCCAGTCAGTGGGAGTGTGATGTTGAGTCATGTCTGTAGATCCTGCATGTTGGAGGTTACCGATCGTTGTCTAGAGTTTGACTTTGTTATTCTAGACATGACAGCGTTTAATGTCATCCTAGGGATGGATTGACTGACCACCTATTGTGCCTTTATCGATTGCAATCGACAAAAGGTAACGATTTGTACACCGGTAGGAGATTGCTTTTGTTTTGTGGGTGATCGGGATGAGGGTTTGATGTCTTTGCCCAGTGCTGTGCGAAACCAAGGCAACCTGGGTTTTCTCTTTTTAGCCCTTATGTTGGATGAGGTAGTTAGGGGTCGAGGAGAGTTACCTCCAGTGGTTTGCGACTACTCAGATGTCTTTCCTGACGATCTGTTTGAGTTGTCACCGAGCTGTGAGGTAGAGTTATCGATTGATCTAGTCCCCGGAGCTGCTCCCATATCTATACCGTCTTATCGTTTTGCACCTGCTGAGTTGTGAGAACTCAAGGTACAGCTTTAGGAGTTGCTAGATAGGGGGGTTTTACGCCCGAATACTTCGCCGTGGGGAGCTCCTGCTCTTTTTGCGAAGATGGATGGATCTTTTCTTTTATGTATCGACTACCGGAAGCTGAATCAGGTGACAGTGAAGAACAAGTATCCGATGCCGAGGATAAATGATTTGTTTGATCAACTGTAGGGTATGAGCTACTTCTCAAAGATTGACTTGAGATCAGGATACCACCTGTTGAGGATTAGGGATGAGAACATAGCGAAGACCACCTTCCGGACTCGCTATGGTCACTACGAGTTTCTGGTTATGCCGTTCAGTCTGACGAACACTTCTGCCACGTTCATGAGTTTGATGAACCGGATCTTCCATCTTTATCTGGACAATTTTATGGTAGTGTTTATGGATGATATTCTGATATATTCACCCACTAGGGAGGCACATGAGGATCACCTGCGTATCGTGCTACAGACTTTGATAGAGCATCGCTTGTGTGCGAAGTTCGAGAAGTGCGAGTTTTGGATGTCTGAGATGAGGTTTCTTGGACACGTAGTGTCGACAGACGGAGTAGCTGTGGATTCATCGAAGACTGATGCCGTGACCGGTTGGGAGCGACCAAAGAGCATCTTTCAGATTCGTAGTGACGGTTCTTGAAGGACTTTGCGAGACTTGCTGCACCGATGACGCGTCTGACGCGGAAGGGAGTTGTGTTTGTTTGGAGTGAGTCCTGTGAGTCAGCTTTCTAGGAGCTGAAGATGAGGTTGACTAGCACACCAGTGTTGATCATTCCTGAGCGAGGCTTGGGGTATACAGTGTTCTGTAATGCATCACATGATGGTCTTGGATGTGTTCTGATGCAGTAGGTAAGGTTGTAGCCTATGGTTCTCGACAGTTGAAGACGCATAAGAAGAACTACCCGACACACGATCTGGAGTTAGCAGCCATGGTCTTTACCTTGAAGATATGGCGTCGCTATCTTTATGGTGAGCATTTCGAGATTTTTTCCGATCACAAGAGCTTGAAATACTTGTTTTCGCAGAAGGACATGAACTTGCACCAACGACGATGGATGGAGTTATTAGAGGATTATGATTTTGACTTGCAGTACCATCCAGGAAAGGTCAATGTTGTGGCAAACACGCTCAGTAGGAGATCTCACGGGTCGTTAGCTTCTGTGGCTATACGTGAGTGGGACATGCTTGGAGAGGTTGGAGAGTTTGATTTGTGTCTCGAGGAGACAGCGACGGGTGCCACCCTATTTTCAGTAGTTACTCGACCAGCGTTGATAGCACATGTGCTAGAGGTCCAGCAAATGGACTAGGAGGCTCAGCTGATACTAGGTCCTGTTGCTAGTAGAGAGGATACAACAGGCTGAATTGTGGGTTCAGATCAGAGTCTAAGGTTGGTTGGGAGGTTATTTATGCTAGAGTCATGCCGAGATGATCTACTACGTGAGTGTCATCATTCTTGCCTTGCAGTGCATCCTAGAGGCACAAAGATGTACCATGACCTTCGTCGTCAGTTCTGTTGGACGGGAATGAAGAGAGATGTGATCCAGTTTGTTTCCCGGTGCCTTACCTACCAGAAGGTGAAGGCAGAACATCAGAGACCGATAGGTTTGTTATAGTCGTTGCTTATATCAATGTGGAAGTGAGAGAACGTCACGGTGGACTTTGTGTCAGGGCTTCCTCGATCACCTAGGGGACACAACGCCATGTGGGTTGTAGTTGATAGGTTGACGAAGTTTGAACACTTTCTCCCCATCCGAGTGAAGGATTCGGTGGAATGACTGAGTAGTTTATATGTTAGAGAGATAGTCTGGTTGCATGGAGTACCAGTATCTATTGTTCCTGATCGAGACCTGCCCTTCACATCGCGCTTTTGGCAGACTCTTCCGGAGGCTTTGGGGATGAACTTGATGTTCAGTTCTGCTTTTTACTCCCAGACGGATTGTCAGTCTGAGAGGACGATACAGATTCTAGAGGATATGCTACGGGCTTGTGTCCTTGATTTTAGAGGTTCTTGGGAGGATCATCTACTACTGGCAGAGTTTGCATATAACAATAGTAATCCGTCTAGTATTGGGATGGCACCGTATGAGGCTTTGTATGATAGACCGTGTAGATCACCCGTGTGTTGGACAGATGTGGGAGAGACCACAATTTTGGGACCCGACATGGTACGGGAGAAGACAGAGAAGGTTGTCGTGATTCGCCAGCGCCTACTGACAGTGCAGAGCTGCCAAAAGAGTTATACTAATCAGAGGAGATGACCTTTGGAGTTTGTAGTGGGGGATCATGTGTTTCTGAATGTCTTGCCACGTAGAGGTTTGATGAGGTTTGGTCGTAGTGGAAAGCTATCACCGCATATCATTAGACCATTTGAGATCCTTGACAAAGTTGGAGAGGTCACATATCGTTTGTCTTTCCAACCTCAGTTAGCATCTGTGCACAACGTCTTTCACGTTTCTATGCTTCAGTGGTACGAGCCTGATCCTTCGCATGTGTTAGATTGGGCTGAACTGCAGGTTGATGAGGATGCCACTTATGAGTAGCGTCCAGTGACGATTCTTGATACAAAGGAGGTGTTACGGAGGTGAACAATTGCTTATGTCAAGGCCCTTTGGCTTCGTCACGGAGTTGAGGAAGCAACGTGGGAGCTTGAGTCTCATATGCGTGCTAGATACCCAGACCTGTTTACCTCGTGACCTTATTGCGAATTTTGAGAGTGAAATTCCTTAAGGGGAGAGTTGTGAGACCCTGAACCGTTCTTTTTGAGTTATTTGTATACATGACGTGTTTATTCCAGTATATGAATAGCCTCGATGCATGAGTTATGCTTTAA
>JAUMHN010097526.1:0-25174 GCA_032360265.1 Heliamphora ciliata
AGAAACAAAAGAGAAAATCTTTTTAATTCTTTTATCAAATTAGGGTCTCTCAACCTTTTAATTTAAAAAGAATTATTAGTATCCCGAATCCTTCGTGATTAAGAAGGCCACGTAGTGTGGACGTCTACTAATCAACATCCATTCGGACAGACATGCCAGTCTATTAATTTACTGCCAGCACTAAATATCATAATAAAAAATCACTGGCTCAGAGTCACACCAATTGATAGGCCACATAGTGTGGACATCTAACAATCAACGAACCAAGAACTACAAGGTTTTTTATTCCTTGATATAGGACATTTCAAGTAAATTAAATAGCCAATAAATTTTGGTCCCCACAAATAAAAATAGTGACTCCTTAGGGATAATATTTTTATTCACAGGTTTAATGTATAACCATTACTCTCAATTTGAAAACACCGTGTCAAAGCCCTGGGCCCGATGTGAATAAATCCTACTTCGCACTATTCTCAAATCTACTTCTTTCGAAGATTCGTTCCGGATATACCATGACTATAGCCCTTTCGTATGGAGACCGAAAGTCGAAACCGGCGCGCGAGCTATAATTATATCTCCTACGAACGTGTAATGGAGGCCGTAGGATTTATCTGTGACGAAACCCTTCTCTGACTTAATATTTTAAAAATCGAGGGTTTTTTTCTTTTTGTTCATTTTAAATGATTAAACATATTTTAATTTCTGATTAAAATAAATTCGATTTTAATCAATTAAAGTATTTCTTGTTTAACTCTAATAAAATGAACAAAAAGCTTTCTTATTTAATTTTGCAAAAGAAATTAACTACCCGGGTTTTAATTAAAAAATCTTAATTAATTTTAACACAAAAATTAAATAAATAATTATCTATTTATTTTCTCGTTTTAAAAATTGCTAAGATTATTTATTTTATAAAATCATGCATAAAAGGAAAAATAACTAAAATAAAAAAAACATCCACGCAATTAAATAAAAAAATAAACAAATAATTAAATAACGACAAAATAAATATAATTAGTCATTACAATCCGGTTAGTCTGTTTAATCTTTTAACCCGACGGTCACGAATTAAAGAATAAACGTCTAGGGTTTTGGAACCCTAAACGAGCCGTCAAAGACCCGAATCTTTTCCTCAACCTCCGGACCACTGTCACAACCCCGGACCACCGCTAGAACGCTGAAAAAATTGAAGAAAAACCAGCCAAACAGCCTCCTGAATGGATCAAAAAACTACTGCATTTGCCAGCCCTGCGCCGCCTTGTTTCAGCTACTGTTTGGCCGCCTTGCCGCCACTGTTGAACCCCCAAACAATTATGGTAGGTAGAGCACATCGAGGTCTTGATCTCCAAAAAAATTTGCGTCAAAATACGATGTCAAAGTGGCCCAAAAAAATCTTCTAAGGGCCAAAATTCTGTTGTGGCGCCACTGTACGTACCGAACTTTGAAGCAATTTTTGACCCTTTTGCCGCTGTTGTCGAACCTCAACCAAACCAACATCGGATAGCCAACGGACAACCTTTATTTCAGCAAAAAAATTGCGTCAAAAAGGATTGTCGAAAGCCCCAAAAACGAGCCCCGAAGTCAGCGCCCTGCTACTGACTTATGCTGCTGCCGCCGCCTCCTTCATCCCTTTTCGTCTCGTTTTTGATCCCCGTTTTCGTGACAAGATTACATCAAAGATCTAAAAAAAATAGAATGAAATAATATATTACATTGTCAAAAACCTCTACCCCACGTAGGAGGTGTACAATCGATCTAATCTCGAAATAAAAACCGTCGAGATATACGATATAATTAAAGCATTCATTCATTCAATCATATAATCGGATCGTAACGACTTACAGCTGCAAAATCGACGTTAGCACAATAGTTTTTCATGAAAAATGCAACCGTGGCTCTGATACCATTGTTGGAGAGAAAGAGCCACGCAGCGAAATTTTTTTTTTGAATCGACGTCATGACCGTAAAACGAACGTATGCGATTTTCATGAAAAATAAAAACTATACAGATTTTAATAGTTTAATACCTTTATGAAACTTGTCGATAAGTTTCTAAAAATTCCAAATACGTTGAAAACGACCTTGCAGCCTTCTCACGTATGATCCGGACGCACTACGACGATTACGATGTGTGAGCAACGATTCCGATCG
Organism: Heliamphora ciliata; assembly: GCA_032360265.1. Taxonomy (NCBI): domain Eukaryota; kingdom Viridiplantae; phylum Streptophyta; class Magnoliopsida; order Ericales; family Sarraceniaceae; genus Heliamphora; species Heliamphora ciliata. Next base: position 2,152 of record JAUMHN010097526.1, read on the forward strand.
AAGTGTTCTTCCAACCTTTTGGTTTCTTCTCACACCATAATCTCCAAAACGACAAAATTCATTGCCAAAGAGGAGAAGGGGGCGGCGGCTGTGTAGGAGTATTAGGGTTAGGGTTTGATTAAAGAGCCTCCTTTTTAATATATATTAATATATCAAAATTATATTAAGTATATACTCTCTTTCCTAAAAGAATATAAAGAGATATACTTAACAAAAATAATCAATCCCATCATCTCTTAGGACTGCCCACTTAGGGAGTAAACCCTAGGTGTGCCAAATACCAAAACCGCCCCTCATTAATTTAATTTAATTCCCGAATGTCTCCGGCGACAAAACCAGAATTTCAATTAAATTAAATAATTACCGAAACCAACAAGAAAAATATCCGTGCGTATTATGGACTACGTGAGGGATCACGAGGAAGTATAGGACTCGAGCTAACCGTACGAGAAAATCGGATATCCCTAACTCTGTCCCCGAGTTAGATCCTTTCCCGTACGAATCAGAACTTATTCCACTAAAGGTCCTGACTGAACTTCCGGCCCTAACTCAAATTATGTCTTGAGTTTTCAATTATCAAATGCACTGATTTCTCCCCATGTTTAAGATATGAATTCCCGATAAATAAATTAGGTTACTGATAATCCGATTTAATTATCCTCTTCTTTTCGCAACCGCACTGCTTAACCTTTTGATATGCCGGATCCGAAGATCCACTGTACATGTTTAGCATAATTAAACCTATAAGCAAAGCACACGAGGGGGAACTCCTCAACCTGAATCAGACGTGACTTTCGTCAGCTGATTATCAATCATCGGACAAATAATGCTAGTACCCAACTCATTGGTATTGTTGATCTCATGGAGAAAATCTCAGCCATTAACGACTCAAAGTACTGTACATCATCTGAACGCAATTAATCAATCACTTCGAGATTAAGAGTTCGTGTATTACATGATAATACGGGATGTGGATCAATTCATATAGTCAGTATAGAATCGATCATCCTGTTGATCCTGCTCAATACACTCTAAGTGTACTAACATATGAAGCTCGAACATCAAATTTTCAAAACCTGAAGAATACATGGAGTATATCCATATGCAATTTCATTAAAATAAACTAAATATCATGATTTGCATAAAAGAACAAAAACATGCTAAAATTATTTAACTATGAATTGTTACAAAATAAACTAAATTATTCTAATCACAATTTTAAAGAAATTAACTAGAACATACATATTATCAAAACAAACTAGGTCAACATGATGAATTAATAAAAAAAATAAGAAATATAAAATAAAAGATGCATAAAAATCTTATGAAAAGAAACTTTTGCTATAATGAAAAGAGATTAAAAAAATGCTATATTAACAAAAGAAAATCTAATTATTTACATTTTAAAGAGACAAAAATGAAAAGAAAATGAAAGAGAAGAAAATTACACTTAAAAATAAAATCTAGTTTAAAAGGCTTTTTATGATTTTTGAGTTTAACAAAATAAAAAAATAAAAAAAGTACTATAAAAGAAAAAATAAAGCTATAGAAAAAGAAAATGAACTTTATAAGAAAAGAAAAGAATTACTAAGTAGAATATTTAAGGAAATCAAAGCTAACAATAAGAGAAAAGAAAATAAAATGAAATATTAGCATTAAAAGGACGAAAAAGAAATGGAGTATTTAAAAGTAAAGTTACATTACAAGGAAAAGAAAAGAAGAGAATTATTGGCCCCGTTTGGGTGACCTTGTTTATTTTCTTATTGACTTATAAGGTAAAAAATAAGCCACGTTATTTAGATAACCAAATAAGCCAAAAATAAGGAAATAAGAAAATAAGCAAATAAGCTCGTTTGGGTAGCCAAATAAGCAAATAAGCTGGTTTATAAACCAAATAAGCTCGTTTGGGTAGCCAAATAAGCAAATAAGCTGGTTTATAAACCAAATAAGCTGACTTATAAGTAAATAAGTAAATAAGCTCGTTTGGATAACTGGCTTATAAGCAAATAAGCAAAAAAGTCACAAGCCACCCAAACGATGTGGCTTAAATGGGATTGTGCTTATTTGCTAATAAGCAAATAAGCAAACCACCCAATAGGGCCATTAACATTAGAGATTAACTAATATTAAAAGGAAAAAAAATAAGATACTTGTAATAGAAACACTAAATTAACATTAAAAGAAAAATTAGCATTAAATGGGTGTATAAAAAATAAGAATTGTTTTTCGAAAGTCTTAAAAAATTAGGAAAATTTTTTAGAAAATTCTAAAACATTAAAGAAAAATCTTAAAAAATTAGGGAAGGTCTTAGGAAGTCGAGGAATAATTAAGGCAAAATTTTCAAAAATCATAGAAATTTTTTCAAAAATCATAGAAAAATTAAAGAAAATCCTAGAAAAAAATGTTGCAAAAATCTTAGAAAATTGAGAAAAATTAGGGCAAAAGGGCAAAACACATATTTTTTTATTTTTGATTTTTGTGAAGAATATTAACACAAAATGATAGAGGTTTGCCTGATGCATTAGGATTTCTGGTTCCTAGTCTTCTACTAGGATGTGCAAAAACCAAAGGATCGTCACTTACACATGAGCCTAGGGTTATAATGATTTGTCTGGCGCACCAGGGCGTAGGGTGCCTAGTATTCTAGGGCTTGAAAGATTTGCCTAGCTCACCAGGGTTTAGGGTGTCTAGTTTGTATATGCCTAGTTTGTCTAGGGCTTGAAAGATTTGCCTAGCGTACCAGGGCTTAGGGTGCCTAGTTTGTCTAGGACATAAAAGATTTACCTGGTGTACTAGGGCTTAGGGTGCCTAGTTTGTCTAGGGCTTAAAAGATTAGCCTGGCTCACCAGGGCTTAGGGTACCTAGTTTGTCTAGGGCTTGAGAGATTTGCATGGCGTACCAGGGCTTAGGGTGCCTAGTTTGTCTAGGGTTGGAAAGAACTGAATGGTCATCACACACACATGAACCTTGGGTTTTTATTGTTTTCAGCCATTTTCTGCATGTCTCTTGCTTGATTTGTTCTTTATATGTTTTCTGCTTGTCTTATTCTTTTCAGGTTGGCCATTACATCAGAGGTTTTGGAGGTTTCACCTCCGGGGAGGTCTTGGAGTGGTATGATACCCTTCCTGCTCCCAGTCGAGCTTATATCGATGCCTCTGGGTTTGCTCGGTTCATACTCTTATTAGGTAGGACGAGCAACGATCGGGTATGGTTGACAGCTCTGGCTGAGTGGTTGTGGGATACCACTAACACCTTCCACTTCACCACGTTCGAGGCTACCCTGATACCTCTGGACTTCTCTCCGATCACTAGCATCTGGGTCGGCGGTGCCCCTATTCCATTTGATCCCTCCATCGCTCGGTCTGCTAACGCGCTGATGTACTTTCACAGAGCTATCCCTACGCAGATGGACAGAGACCGCGTCAGATATACATGGTTCTTTGAGCGCTTCAGACATTTCCACTACACCGAGCCCCACCACTTTGAGTGGGTCGCCTGGGGATTTTTGATGTATATGTTCGGTACCTCCTTGTTCTCGAACAAGGAGAACACCATTCGTTTACATTACCTCGACGCCCTGGCTCGTCTTGACTGGATTGCTTCTTTCGACTGGAGAGGAGCTGCTCTCACCACCTTATACAGTTTCATGCGGACACTGACCCGGTTCCCCCAAGAGCTTAACATAGGGGGATACTGGAGGGTCTGGAAGGTATGATCTAGTTTATGTGCATTTTCCATTCATTTCTGTTATTTATTATCCAATATCTGCTTACTGACATCTTTTCTTTACAACTGTGGACTTACGAGTTCCTCGAGCTTCACGTCTTGGTGAACTCCTCAACGAACCCTTCAGTCATTCCTTGTGCAGTCCGGTGGTCCTGAGCGATGAAGGGGAAGAAGGCTAGGGGAAAGGACATCGACCAGTTTCGGGTGTCTTTGGACCGACTAACCCCTGACCAGGTATTATTTTACAGTTTATTGTACTGCATTCTGTTCACTGCTATTCATTGCACTGTTCACTGTACTGTATACTGCACTATACTGCACTATTTCTGTTCACATGGATCACTGCACACTGATTATCATACTGTACTGCATTCACTGCTCACTGTTCATTCCATTGTACTGGACTTTAAACTGCTGCAGGTCTACTGGGATGTTTGGCGGGGAGTGGAGGATCGGGTCGGCGCAGATCTTATGCGTAGTCGAGACCTCACCTCGAGACAGATCCTGCTAGAGGGTTCATTTGGTCGGGAGTACTATCTTGGCGAGCGAGTGGTCTGCCAGTCACTCGGCCTTGATCACTTCAGGATACCAGTGGTCCCTCCAGTACATATGCGTCGGACCGATCTTCTAGGCCGTGTTGACCTTCTCCTGGAGATGGTAGGGACGCATGTCGCGGAGCTACTTGTGTTAGAGGGGGACTACATAGCCTGGGCCTGGGCACATTTGTTGGGACCACTTGGACCCGGCTCGACTGCCCCTAGTGGTAGAAAGAGAGGACGTGCACCGGAGGATGCTGATGCCGGTGCTACTATAGCTGCTACTACCGGAGCTGTTGCTGCTGGTGATGCTATTAGCTGGATAAGGGGCCTAGAGATTCCATGGGATGTCTAGACCGTAAAATATCACTTCCCTTTTCCTCTGCCGATTCCTGTTCTGCCGGCACCAGAGTTCAGAGCTGACATCGGCTAGGTTTGTCTTTTACCTTTCCTTCAGTTACTTACTCTTTTCACCTGTCTAGTTTTCTTGAACTGCTCTCTTTTATTCTTTTCAGATCGACCATGCTTGGCTGGACCGTATGATGCTGATGGTCACCGGCCTGAGGGCACTGGTCCAACAGATGGATGCCTCGATGCGAGCAGCTGGCATTGCTTTCATGCTAGTAGCCATTGTAAGTAGCTTGCACGTTCTTTTCTATTTTTCTGTAATTTTTTGTCATTATTTTGTTCTGAGACTTACTTTTCTTTTGACAGCCTCCAGTTCTAGCTACCGGCATAGTATCGCCGCAGGCTCCGATTAGGCCTCCTACTCCAGCCCCAACCCCAGCCCCAGCCCCAGCCCCAGCCCCAGCCTTAGCCCCAGCCCCAGCTTGAGGTTGTGGTTCCCAAGCATCTTCTCGAGCTCGCTCTAGGGGATCCGTCTCTTCTACTAGGAGTCGTTCCAGAGCTGTATCTTCTTCCTCCTGCAGCGATGGTGATGGCAGCGATGACATCGAAAGGCTCTCCGAGGATGTCAGTTCGGACGAGGCTGGTCCTTCCTCCTGTCGGGTCCGCTCGAGGCTTCAGTGAGAGAGAGAGCTTCCCCACCCCCCCAGTTTCATTTATTTGATGATACATTTAGATACACTTTCTTTTTTATACATTTTGGTTTTCATCGGCTTGCGTGCCCCAGCTTGATACGTTTATGGGCCTGCGTGCCCTTGTTATTGTTTATTGGGCCTGGGTGCCCCACTTTACATTATGTTACATTATCTTATTTTCTGATGCATTTATAGGTCTTCGTGCCATTTACTGCCTTATATTCATCTGCTTGTATGGTTTATTTTTGTACTTACTACTCAAACTGTCATGAATGCATGTCAAAAATTTACACAAACTGCAGAATCCACAACCTGATATATGCCCGCCACCTTTTAACATAGCGATCGCCATATTCAACATGGCGGTTGCCACATCCAAATTGACGGTTGCCACTTTTAACCTGGTGGTCGCCTTGTCAAAGGGATGATGTCAATGTATGGTGCCCTTTAAAGTTGGCGGTCGCCCACTCCAAGGTGGCAGTCGCCACATTGATTGTACTTTTTGTTACTTTTTTTCGATCTCCAGCATTTTCATGCCTTATAAATACAGCCCTAGAGCCCCCATTTTCTGTTATCCTCAACCAGATGGCTAGTCCCCTTTCTTCATGGATTGAGGCATTCTTCTATATCGAGCGCTTAAACTTTGCTCCTTTCAGCATCAACTCCTTGTTTTCTCTAATGGCCGTAAAGGTTAACGAACCTTTATTGGAGGCTGTTGTTCAATTTTGGGATCCGCAGTCCCATGTCTTTCGATTTTGTCTTGAAGAGTTATGCCCCACTGTGAAAGAATTTGCTGCTATCTTGGACCGAACTCCGCTAAACTCCGTTGTTGTTCCCACTTTCTCCCTTTCGGCTCGGCAACAGGTGATGCAACTCTATGGTTTGTCTAGGACGGAAGCTTCTCTTCTGACATCGGGTGACTGCCTTGACATTCCATGGCTCATTGAGAAGTTTCGTCCTACTGGCGACCTTAGCGACCTCGACTTTCAGCTGCGGCGTCGTTTTGGTCTTTCTTCTGTCTTCTTTGCCGGTAGCCCCTTGCTTCTTCAGGTAAGCTCAAACATTTCTCTTTATCAGACTTTTGTCATATTGAAAGCTTTTCTCTTATTGATCTAACCTTTGCCATAGATCTGGTTGATGGAGAAAGTAAACCTTGTGCAAAAACCACCTACTAATAGACATAGTGCTGCAACTTTCCTTTATCGCCCCTACTATCAGATATGCGACACTGAAGCAGCCTGGCAGCAGTACCTTTCTTCTCTGACTAGCCCAGATATTACTTGGTAGTGCCCCTCGTGGTGAATCCCTGCCATGACTCTGACTACCATAAATCACCTTGGTGTTCTCCTCATTGGTCTACGTCAGATTACTTTCTATTATCCCTATCAGATCATGCAATAGTTCGGTCATAGTCAAATCATCCCTCCTAATATCTGAGGCCGCTTATTTTCATCTACACTACGGGCCTCATTTCTAGCATTGTATCAAGATACCTGGCTAACTCGTTCTCGTATGGAGATGCAAAAGTTGCAGTGTCCCGATCTTTCAGCCGAGTACATGATATGTCTAATGCAAGATAGGGAGAAGAAAGAAGAAGGGAAACAGGCAGTAAAATGGAGGAAGATTTGAAGACTTCTGCTATTTTTTAAAGATTTCATAGCTTTCTCTTTTTTTCTTCTTTTTTTTTTTTATAGAGTTTGGGACTTGCATGCCTTCCCTTTTATTCTCAAAACTTTGTAACTCAAATTAAAGTAATGAAAGAAGGTTCAAAATTTATCCAAAGTTTTTCGGTTCAATTAAATGACTTCATTATCAAAATCTAGAAATAAATTTGCATTGGTCTTACTCAGATTCAAAGATGGTTAAAAACAAAGAGTGTGATATGATTTCTTAAAAGAAGCTGTCTACGTTCCCAAAAAGATGGAATCAGGCCATAACGTAGTTCGTGCTTAGTTTTCACTCAGGTATTGACACTCTCCTTTTGTGATGCCCTAACTTTTGCCAAGGACACCCTTTCGGGTTTGCTCTAACTTTTTCTTGAGTTGCCTTTTCGATTTTCAACTCAATGAGTTTTTATTTTATTTTTATTTTTACCTCAAGGATAGTACTTTTTGAGCTGGTCGAGGTTTACTAGAGTGGAGAACACATTACCATCCAGATCCATAATGATGACTGCTTCACCGGTCATGGTGGTTATGATGAGAAATGGTCCGGACTAGTTTGCTTTGAACTTGCCCCTTGGGTCAAAGATAGAAGCTCTGATTTCCTTAAGAACCAAATCCCCTTCTCTGAGATCCCGGGTCTTGACCTTCATATTGAATGCTCGAGCTATCCTCCTTTGGTATCCTTGTAAATGAAACAGAGCCTGCAGTCTTCTTTCATCAAACAAGAGAAACTCTTCCATTCGGTTCCTCTGCCATTTTTCCTCTGGAATAATGGCCTCGGCCACTACTTAGTGAAGGAATTTCCACCTCAATGGGAAACACGGCTTCCATCTCGTATACTAAAGAGTATGGCGTAGTTCCTGTTGAAGTTCTAATCAATGTCCTGTATCCCTAAAGTGCAAATGGTAGATGTTTCGACCAATCCTTATGCGAGTTGATTGTCTTTTACAGAATTTTCTTGATGTTCTTGTTTGCTGTCTCAACTGCTCCATTAGTTTGCAGCCGATATGGTGAGGATTTGTGAGCGACTATCCAGTATTCCTCAAAAAGATCTACGACAACTCCTTGAAAATGTGAGCCATTATCTGAGATAACCTTATGGGGGACCCCATATCGACAAATGATGTTTTACTTGATGAACTTAGCAACATGAGAGCCTTTTAATACTGAGTAGGAGGCCGCTTCCACCCACTTGGTAAAGTAGTTAATGGCCACTAAGATGAACTCATGCCCATTTGATGCCTTCGGTGTTACCTTGCTGATCACATTAATGCCCCATACCGAGAATGGCCACGACAACGTTAGGTTATACAGCTGAGATGCGTAAATGTGCATAAGATTTGCATGAATTTGACACTTATGACATCTCCATACGAACTGTATACAGTCTGTCTCCATTGTCATCTAAAAGTATCCTTATCAAAGGATTTTCTTGGCTAACATGTTTCCACTCTTATGTGGCCCACAGACTCCTACGTGTATCCCATTTATTAGTTCTTGGCCTTCTTCAGTGCTAACACATAGTGTATTACCCCCAGAGTGCCCTCGTTTATACAGTCTTCCACCACAAATGACAAACTGTGCAAATAGTCTTCATATTGCCCTTTTATCCTTTTTATTGGCAAACTTGGGATATTCTCCTTTCTCCATGAAGTTCTGGATGTCGAAATACCATTGAAGTTCGTCAGCGCTTTCCTCGATCGCAGCCATCGTCTCGTATGCTGATTTTCTTTTCTGTTCAATTATCAAGGGCTTCATTCTGACTCCTGATGGTGTGTCAATCATGGATGCTAAGATGGCCAGTGCATCGTCAAACTTGTTATACAGTCTTAGCACATGGGTAAAGACCACTGACTCGAAATACGGTACCAGCTTCTCTAGCTCTTGATGGTAGAGAATCAATGTCACGTCCCTAACCTTCCATTCTCCTCTCGCTAGTGAAACCACCAGTGCTAAATCTCCGATGACTTCCAGCTTCCTTGCCTCTAATTCTAAGGCTGTCTCCAATCCAGCTAAACATGCTTCATACTTAGCCTGATTGTTGATAACTTTAAAATTGAGCTTCAAAGACAAAGGGACTTGTGATTCGTCAGGAGTGACAAGGACTCCTATTCCATAGCCATACTAATTGTATGTGCCATCGAAATATAGAGTCCACTTGTCATCCCCGACATTCATCAGCTGTTCGTCAGGAAACTGGAACTCTGTGTCCTCACCTCCTTCAATTGGTTGATCAGCTAGGAATTCTACCACTACTCTGCCTTTAACTGACTTTTGAGTGATATATTTGAGGTCAAATTCGGATACAATAGCAACCATCGAGCCATCCTTCCTGTCAATGCCGGCTTCTCAAACAAGTATTTTAATGGGTCTATCCGGGAGATGATATTCACTGTGAAAGATAACATGTAATGTCTCAGTTTTCAGGAAGCCCAAACCAAGGGCTAACATGTCTTTTCGAGTGGTGTGTATTATATTTCTGACTTTGTCATCTTTTTGCTTAAGTAGTAGATAGCCTTTTCGATTCTAGTTTTACCTTCTTACGCTAACATACATCCCATAGCTGAATCAGTCAGTGACAAATAGAGGATCAGTGGCCTATAGGTTCAGGAGGAGATAGAACATGTGGATTTTGTAGGTACTATTGTACGGCATTGAAGGCATCTTGACATTTCTGATGTCATTTGAACTCGACTCCTTTCTTCAGCAGACAAAAGAGTGGCTCGCAGGTAGTTATCAATCTTGCGATGAACCGACTAATGAATTGTATATGACCCAGAAAACCCCTGACTTCTCGCTCGGTCTTCGGAGGAGGCATTTCTAAAATTGCTTTGATCTTTAAAGGATTGACTTTAGTACCTCGTGACTTTAGTACCTCGTTAAGTGATCATAAATCCGAGCATCTTTCCAGTGGTAACCCTGAAGGCACATTTTTGTGGGTTGAGTCACATCTTGTACTTTTGAATCATATCAAAGAACTTTCACAGTGCTATGATGTGGCCATCCCGATCCTTGGACTTGACTATCATATCATCCACGTATACCTCGACCTCCTTATGTATTATATCATGCAGTAAAGTAGTGGCAGCCCTCTGATAGGTTGCCCCTGCATTCTTCAAACCAAACAGCATCACATGATAACAATAGGTGCCCCAGGGCATGGTGAACATTGTCTTTTCTCTGTCGTTGAAATCCATCAGAATCTGGTTGTACTTGGAGAAGCCATCCATGAATGATAACAAGGCATGCCCCACTGTACTGTTTACCAAAACATCGATGTGTGGTAGCGAAAAATTATCTTTTGGGCTAGCCTTGTTGAGATCTCAAAAATCCACGCAGACTCGGATACGACCCTCCTTCTTTAAAATCGGCACAATATTGGTGACCCATTTTGGATACTCAGTTACCATTAGGAATCCAGCATTAATCTGTTTGGAAACTTCTTCTTTAATCTTCAGAGCCCATTATGGCTGGATCCGTCTTAATTTTTGTTTGACTGCTTTACCATCCGGGTATAAGGAGATATGGTGTCGGACAATGTCGGGATCAATTCTGGACATATCCTTGTAAGATCACGCAAATACGTCCTTGAATTCTTTTAATAAAGTCATTAATTATTTTTGTTCGACTAAGGATAAGGAAAAACTAATTTGTACATTTTGTGTGTTAGTTTCATTACCGAGATTTATTGATAAAGTTTCTTCAATTATTGGTTGGGCACCAATTTCTTCTTCTCTTTTTATTAAATTTTTTTTTCTTCGGGAATATCCCCGTCGAATTCAAAATTGTCGAAAAGTGTATGAAATAAATCAAACAAAGTAGAGTAACCCAAAAATTCGTTCATTTTATTAAAGAAAGATGGAATTACAAACTCAAAAGCATAAACATGGGGAGGTGCACAAACAGACGTTCTCTTAACCACAGACTCTGACTCGAACTTGGACTCAAAACATACAACATGCACATCACAAGACTCTAAGGTCCAGTTCATCACTTCCGTTGTAGTCACATCCACAATGAGCTTGGTGTTGTTGGTTGGTGCGCTGAAGTCCATCATGAAACAGTCTGGGTCAGTTACATGTAGCTGTGCCATCTTTTCATTGAACAACATTCCCATATCGATTCCATCAAGCTTGTCTGCCCAATCTTCCTCTTGGATCTTCTTTCCTTCCTCTTCCTCTTTCACTGTTCCATCCTTTTTCGTGTCGGATAGTTGATGGCTAAAGAAGATCTCTAGCCCTGGCAACTTCTGGTTAGTTACTTCATCGATCCATGGCTCTAGGAAGCCACAGTACGGGAAGTCTTCTCCTTCTTTGACAAAATACCTATTGAGTGTTCCTGAATAATTGGCCTTCCGTCCCCTTTTAAGCCCTTCCAAATCTTCTCTCGTCGGTTTGTATCTAAGATCGAAACGGCGAGAAGCCAACAATACCCAGACAAGTTTGGGTATTCCTTGCTGCTTATGCTTTAGCCCCATGTCCGGGAAGTAGGACATTTGTCTCATCATTATAATTGCTCTTGGGTTGATAAACATCTCTTCTTCATTCAATAGCATTTGTACGGCCTGCGTTTCGTCAAATCGGAAGCCACTTAGCGACACATACCCGTCGCCATGCTGAACCTTCAAGAGAGTTGAGCCTTCTCCTCTTGGGGGTTGGATGTTGTCTTCTCTATGGATAGTCAAAATTGCCCCATTCTTTAACAGTTTCAGCTTTTGGTGAAGAGTTGATGACATTGCCTGGACGTTCGGGTCATGCAGCCATGGCCTGCCTAGCAACAGGTTGAAAGAGGCCGGTACGTCCAGTACGTGGAACTCAACTGATGTCTCTAGAGGCCCCACTAATAACGCGAATGATACCAAGCCTAGCACATCTCTTCTCGTGTTATCATAGGCCCAGACTCCTTGAATACTAGGTGTGAAATGTTTCGGCTTTAGTCCTAAGAAAACTGTTGTTCTAAGCGGACAGACATTTAAAATCGGACCCATTATCAATAAGAGTCATCGAAACCCACTTTTCCAGGCATTTTACGCTTATGTGCAGGGGTTTGTTATGATTCTTTTTTCCCATTGGCAGATCCTTATTTGAAAAGGAGATGACTTTTGGCTCTACATCTAGCAAAATGAGTCCAACAAGCTGCTCCGGGGTCGCATCTATTGAAACACTAGCTTTGTTCAGGACCTTCAGCACAGCTTGTCTATGTTTGTGCGAGGCCATCAATAAGCCCCAAATGCTGACATTTGCCTGCGTCTTTTTAAGTTGTTTCAGCACAGCGTCATCCTCTTCTTCTTGTTCTTTATCTTTTCCTTTCCCTTTCCCGCTTGACTGTCCATTCTCCAACTGAGTCAGATTGAAATGTCGTCCACTCCTGGTTAGATGTTCCACACCATTCTCGGGATCTCATAATCCCGGTATTATACCTTTGATCTATCTTACTTCGTCTATGCATAGAGGGCTTTTAAATGCCCACAAATCATCTAACCCGCCGACCAATGGTCTTCCTCTTCTTTCCTCATCATCCTCAATAGCCCACATATTGTCAACTTCTTCCCAGACGTCTTCCCCGATGTAATCCACGTGTTATTCTCGAGCAGCCCAAAAGTCGGATTGCATCTCATTGACATATATCTCATCCTCAAAAAGTTGGGAAAGAGTAATGCCATCAAGCACGTGGCCAAACCCTTAAGGTCGTGCCGGATAATCTAGCGGTCAATCGTCTTCCTCATTGCGTTCTTCTTCTTTTTGTTGGTTAGCTTGAATTATCGCCTGATATCCTACCCAAGCATCATCATTCCACTCCTCCATCATATCCCAGCCATTTTTGTTCATAATCAATGAGCATGATGTTTGATCCTCAGTAGCTAAAACACGAGGGCGCGGTAGATACGCTGAACAGATATACTGACTCGGATCTTCTGACCGTCCTAGAGTTATGCAATTTACCCCCGACTACTTAGCATGGTTTGGTAGGGGATTAGTTGTGACATTCAGCTTTGAAGCGACGAACGGTGGAGCGATCACTTTGTTATTGATGAGGTTCTAGATCTCACGACACCGCCTTATACACTTATCAGTCAAATGCCCGTGACCTTGGTGGAAGGCATAGTACTGAGAAGCATTAAACCGTAGCGGTAGGGAATCAGGTATGGGCATGGGGTCCAACGGCTTGATAAGCCCTTTCTCGACAAGTCGATTCAGGGCTGTGGATAATGAAATGTTGAGGGGAGTGAAGACCCTCCTTAGCCATTGCTGCTGCTGGCCGTTGTTTGACTGTTGGGTATTGTTGGATTATTGAGTGAAGGATGAAGGGTTCAGAAGATTCACCTCGTTCGAGCGAGACACGAGGTTGGTGGCAGCGGATTGGTTTTGGTTGGTTGTAGAGAAGGTCCTCCGTGGTTTCTAGCTAGGCTTGATTTTTTCGATATGCCTAGATTGTATGGCGTCTTCGATCTGTACTCTAGTATCAAATAGTTGTTCAAAGGTAGAAAGCGGCTGTGTGATAAGGTAATGCTTAAGTGGGGACTGTAGATTCTTAACTACGAACCTCACTTGTTCTTTCTCTGTGGGCCGGTTCATCATTTTGGCGGCTTTGCCCCTCCAGCTGGTCAAAAAATCAACAAATGATTCCCAGTTCTCCTAGCGATTTGTTTCTAGCTCTCGAGTAGTTACGTTCAGCTAGATGTTGTAGCTATATTGACTGATAAAAGTCGTAGCTATATCTTCCCAAGTTCTAGTTTTGGCCACCTCCAAAGAGAGGAACTACGTTTGTGCTGCCCCAAAAATCGACCAGTGGAACAATTGGGCCTTGAGCTGATCGTCAATTTCCATGGGGGATAGAGTTCCAACAAACATTCTCAGATGAATACGGGGATCTCCGGTGCCGTTGAACTTCTCCATCTCTGGCATTTTTTACTTTTCAGGCAATTTTGCATCTGGGAATAGGCACAAGCCACCGACATCCAGCATGTATTCTTCTAAACCTTTGGCCTTTCTCAGCACCTTCTCCATTCGATCGATCTTCTCTGCCATCACGGATTCCCTAGACTGGGTAGTAATTTCTTCCTCCACCACAATCGGGCGGGGAACCTGAGGTGGCACAGCGACTTGGGGTGCCTCCAGTCCTTGGTTATCGTCCTAGAAGTCTTCACCGTTCTCATTTATATCTTTCGGCTGTCCATTGGCACCTGGTAGGCGGGACCTGAATCACCTGGATTTGCGCTTGACACTGATTTTGAGCTTAAGTCTACTGCTCCACAGCTCTCTATATCTCAGTAATAGCTCTCATCAGAGCTGTCAAGTTCACCTCATTCTCTGCCATTTTTGACGACTCAGCTAGCTGTTCAGATATTCTATAGAGTCAGTCTAACCCTAATCTTGCCCAGACGCGTGTCGACTATAATCTTTTTAGCTCAATGGTTTAGACCCGAAGAAAACTTAGATCCCAAAAATAGAATGACCAGCATCAGATACTTTCTAGACAAAATTCTAACGACAGATAGCAAACATCCCAGATACTCGAAATAGCAAATCACAAGTAGATAATAACGAAAGCTGAAATAATGCCCTTGTAGGGCTCATATTGGCAGCATAACAACAGGATGACCCAAAAACTAGGATGATGGCTAAGAAGGGGATCAACTAAATTCAAAAAGGAAGGTTCATCTAAACGAAGAAATGGGCAGCACTCCGATAAGAAAATAATTCTAACCTTCAAGAGACAGGTTCGATCTAGGAAAGAAAACGGGCAGCACTCCGGTTGGAAAGCAAGACTAGCTCACGCAGGTATAGCAAAGGTTTGAAGGAAGTGAGCTTAAACAAAGGCGGGGGTATAGAACTAACGACCTGGGAAGAGCCCAAAAGAGAGAGAAACTATCCTAGAGGTTTCAAAACAAAGCACGGGAATGACCCCGAGAAGACCAGTACGGCGTGAAAATCAAATAAGGTGAAGAACAAAATCCGGGTAAGAACCCGAAGGAAAAGCTAACCTAAATAGTAAGGGATAACAGGAAATCCGGGCCAAGCCTAGAAAAGGAACTAGCCTAAACCAAACAAACAATTCTAACAAACGCAATCAAAACATACAATTAAGAAAACACATAATCCTACTAGGGTCAGCAGCACATAATGGAGAGTTCTAAGTTACTATATGCAAAAGGCCGATTTTGGTCAATCGAACAGGGTACCTTCTGAATAGAGTCGGGTATATACCTCCTATGCCTGGAGTGGTGCAGGATATGGTCAAACGGTACGCCCAAACTTTTTTACTGTACCTATGATAGTGTACAGTCAGTAAAGCTTGCCCGCCGTCCCAACAATCCCCAAAATAGATAAACGATCAGGGCATCGGGTGGACCAGGCAGGGGGTTTGAGAAGAACAATGCACATGCATGCGAAAATGCAAATGAGAAATTCTTATTAATAACCAATGTTGTTTTCAAGTCTAACCTTATTTGATTTTATAAACTAGTCCCCAACAGAGTCACCAGAAAATACTGTGGCGCCGGAATTTTGGAATATTTTTTTAAATGGCAAAAAATATAGAAATTCAAAGGATGTTTTGGAACATATTTTAACACCTTGAAAACCAAATTTTAAAAATCCCTTTTTGTTGAAAATAGACTCGCCACTTAGTTTTTTGAGAAAAATTAAGAAAAATAAGAATGGCTACTGATCTTTAAAACGTTTAACCAGAAAAAAATAGTTCGGGGGGTAAGGTATGAATCGGAAAAGGTGTTAGGCACCCCGTTCGCCCAACCATAAGGTTGGCCTTTACTAATCATCAATGGCTATTTAATAGGATTTCTCAAATGTATGCAAATAAAGAAAGTTGAACCAAAGAGGGAACATCAAAAATTAAATAATGAAAATACATAACATAGGTATATAGAACGCCAAATAAAATAAGTAAAAAAATAAAATCCTAAGTCCTACGACGTGCGATTTCTAATTAAAGGATACATGGAGCACACCCGTATGCAATTTCATTAAAATAAACTAAATGTCATGATTTGCATAAAAAGAACAAAAACATGCTAAAATTATCTAAACATGAATTGTTACAAAATGAACTAAATTATGTTAATAACAATTTTAAAGAAATTAACCATGATATGCATATTATCAAAACAAACTAGGTCAACATGATGAAATAATAAAAGAAATGAGAAATATAAAATAAAATATACATAAAAATCTTATGACAAGAAACTTATGCTATAATGAAAAGAGATTAGAAAAAAGCCATATTAATAAAAGAAAATCTAATTATTTACATGTTAAAGAGACAAAAATAAAAAGAAAACAAAAGAAAAGAAAATTACACATAAAAATGAAATCTAGTTTAAAAGGCTTTTTGTGATTTTTGAGTTTAATAAAATAAAAGAATAAAAGAAGAACTATAAAAAAAATAAAACTATAGAAAAAGAAAATGAACTTTATAAGAAAAGAAAAGAAATACTAAGTAGAATATTTTAAGGAAATCAAAGCTAATAATAAGAGAAAAGAAAATAAAATGAAATATTAACATTAAAAGGACCAAAAAGAAATGGAGCATTTAAAAGTAAAGATACATTACAAGGAAAAAAAAAGAAGAGAAATATTAACACTAGAGATTAACTAATATTAAAAGGAAAAGAAATAAGATACTAGTAATAGAAACACAAAATTAACATTAAAAAGAAAATTAGCATTAAATGGGTGTAATATTGACAATTACAACCATATATATGTCAGTGCTCGTATTATAACAATAATGACATTATTTGGTCGTATCGTCAAATTATGTTAGCACCAATTGATGAATTAATTAAAAGAAATATATAGACAATGTGCGTAGTGTGGATGTATAAACTAAGAAATTGGTTAAAATGACTAAATTATATGAGTCAAACTAACTAATAAACAAAGTTAACTATGTAAGTGAAAGAAATACATGAAGTGAAATTGAACATAACCCGATCACTCCAAAAGAGAAGGAATGGAGTTAGAAAAATCAGGAATCCTTAAGTCGGAGAATGGCAATTCGATCCTCAGGCAATGATCTAAGATGGGATTTTAGTATCGGTCGGAAGTTTGGCTCTCGATACTTTGGCAGGATTTCGATGTCGGTGCTCGGATTGCTCGGCGACTCGGCAGAGCTTCTTGAAAACGTACGCTGGGGTACGGTATTATAGAGTTCTTCAACCAATGAGATGCTTCCACATTTTGGGACATGTCAGGCCATTTGGAGTTGGCGGTCGCCATGTTATGAGTTGGCGGTCGCCATGTTTGAAAAGGTTCCACAAGGTTCTATTGGTGGTTGCCATAATGCAAGTTGGCGATCGTCAGGTTGGAGGTGGCGGTCGCCCCTTTTGGCTAGGATTTTTAAGAGGTTCTATTAGCAATTGCCTCAATGAACATGGCGGTCGCCACATTAGGAATGACTTGCATAGCAAGTTATTGGTGGTTCAACATAATTTTTATTGGTTTAAAGGTTTTGATGATTGGGTTCAAATACCGAGCTTGGATTATTTCCCAAGGATCTAATTGAGGCACCATTCTAACTGTTTTCATCATCGGATTCACCTAAGATTGGGCAGGGTCAAGTTGGGGTGTCTACACCGCCCGAATTCGATGAAGACGAGGCTATGGATACAGCTATCTACTATAGTCGCCCAGAGTTCTAGGGTTTTTATGTTGGGGATCGGGTGTACGCCAGAATCTCCCCAGAACACATGTGTATGTGGAGGAAACCAGAAGCTTTTCCACGATACATGGGACCCTTACGCGTGATCGAGAAATGCAGCCGAAAGCTCTACCACTTAGACTTTCCTCCCGGATTCAAGATGCGACTGGGGGACATGTTGACTATAGAATGGATGCAGCATCAGAGGCTAACAGACGAGAGAGGAATCATCGACCTGTGTGACCCAGCTATCAACTTTGATGACCCCAAAACATACCGAGAGACTCCGATCGCCATAACCAATAGAGTACAAATGGGGCCGACTAACGTCTGGCATGTCGAGGTGCAATGATGTTGCTACAACATCACCGAGGTGACCTTGGAAAGCGAATCAATTGTCCACCACTTTTATCCACTATTGTTCATTTAGATATTAGCACGATAGCCTTGCACTTTTCCTTTAACTTGAAGATTGTATGTGTGATGTGTGAACTTTGACAAACTTGTATTGATTATGAGTTGAAATGAAATGCAAATCTTTGACGTTGGAATTTTTATAAGTAGTTCTATAATTGTCAACCTAACTCTACAAAATCCTAACACATAATAAATAATTAAGAACTTGAATAACTTTCAGAATCATAACACTCTTTTTCCTTTATTCTAGAATGGTAGGTAGAAGACCTAACCACCAACAAGCAAATGGACCTATAGACGATGAGGTACCGGGACTAGCTCAGGTGTTACGAGAATTGGCCGCTAGCATCAGCCGCTCACATGTACGTGACCGAGCCTGGTTTCTATCGAAACTAGGTAGGCAGCGAGCCTCGACGTTTCGAGGGGGAATAAAACTGAGAGAGGTAGAGGAATGGTTGAGAGCAGTCAAAAAACTATTCAATTCAATGGGAGTCCAGGATGAGACCGATCGAGTGGCTTTAGCTGCCCACCTACTAGAAGGAGAAGCTGATCATTGGTGGACTCTGGTCACAAACACCCAGGAAGTAGCGACTCTCACATGGGAACAATTTGAGAGTCTATTTTTTGAGAAATAATTTCTAGCCCCTTTCCGTTAAGGGCTGATCTGAGAGTTTTTGGAACTTAAGCAAGGAACAATAACCGTAATGCAGTATGTGAATCGTTTCGAGGAATTAAGCCGTTTTGCCATGACCATCGTATCAGATGAAGAATCTTAGGCCCGAAAGATTGAATGGGGATTGGAGCCATTTATTCGAGCAAGGGTGATCTGCTTACAGCTTTTCACCTGCACCTAGGTAATGCGTGCAGTCTTGTTAGCCGAGACAGAGCAAGGTGACTCCTGGAAGACATGGAACCAGAAGAAAGGAAGCACTAGCTCTGGAGGACAGGTGAGGATCAACCAAACGTTCATCCCCAAGAAATCGTATCACTAAGAGTACTAACAAGGACGACTAAGGGACCCTTTGCGACATCCATGGTATGCTTTGAGTGCAACCGACCAGAGCATAAGAGGTATGAGTGCCGCACCTCACACAGAGCAATCTGAGCAATCAACCCCAACAGTGGAGGCAACCCCAAACTCAGTAGCCTAGGTTCCCACAACAAGTCCAAGTCACCAGGCCAACTATTCAGCAGCAAAATGGAAGAGGAAGACCACCGCTCAACAAGAATCCGAGTCCACAAGGAGGCTTGGGTAATGGACTGAAGACTGGAAATCCTAAGAACAATAATGGAAATCGACCAATGGGAGGCCGCATCTTTGCGATGCAAGAAGAAGAATTAGAGAACACCCAAGTCGTACAAGGTTTGTTCGTATTATTCAATACCTTAGTGAAAGTATTGTTTGATTCTGGAGCATCCCATTCTTTTATATCTCTAGACTATATGAAGTCCCTGCTTTAAGAACCCGAGGCATTGGAACAAACCCTAAGTGTCATCACATCCTTCGGAAATCAAACCCGAATAGACTCTGTTTGTAAAGCCTGCACATTACGAGTAACCAATACCTTTATGACTTGTGACCTACGAGTCATGGATTTCAATGGCTACAATGTGATCCATGGAATGGACTGGTTATCGGGACACCATGCTATCAGCAACTCTCGACAAAAGAAGATATGGGCGTAAGCGGAAGACGGCCATACTGTGAAAATTCAAGGAGTAACGCGAAGGATTATAAATCGAGTAACTTCATAAGGAGATTGACATGTCTACTTGCTAGTATAAATGTCTCGTCAACCCTCGAGTTACCCCGAGTAGTGTGCGAATACAAAGATGTATTCCCGGAAGAACTACCTGGACTACCCCCGCGTCCTGAAATCGAGTTCACGATAGAACTTCAACCTAGAACCGCACTAATTTCGATCGTAACCCACCGTATGACACTTGGAGAACTGAAGGAGTTAAAGGACCAGGTCCAGGAACTGCTCAGCAAAGGTTTAATTCGCTAAGAAAGAGGATGGAACCTTGCATCTTTGTATCGACTATCATTTGCTAAACAAGGTAACAATCAAGAATTGATACCCCTTGCTCCGTATCGATGATCTCTTCTACCAGTTGCGAGGATCAGCTTATTTCTCAAAGATCGACCTTCGCTCCGAATATCACCAGCTTCGAGTTAAGGAGGAGGATATACCAAAGACAGCCTTTATAACCCGATACGAACATTATGAATTCGTAGCTATGCCTTTTGGTTTAAACTATGCCCAAGGAGTTTTCATGAGTTTGATGAATAAACTCTTTTAGCCCTACCTCGACCAATTTGTAGTGGTTTTCATAGACGATATTCTAGTATACTCTCGATCAGAGGAAAAACATGAACAGCATCTGAGAATTGTCTTGCAGAAGGTAAGAGATTCGCAACTCTTTGCTAAGGCAAGCAAGTGTGAATTCTAGTTACGCGAAGTGATGTTTCTGGGACACATAGTGTCTAAGGAAGGAATAGCTGTATACCATACCAAGGTAGAAGCCATTTTGGAGTGGAAACCACCTCATAATGCTTTTGAAGTTCGCAGTTTCCTTGGGCTAGCAGGATATTACTGAAGATTTATCCTGAATTTCTCAAAATTGGCACGCCTAATTACCAAATTAACACAAAAAGGGGTGAAGTTTGAGTGGAGTGATAAGTGTGAAATGGCTTTTCAAGAGCTCAAGAAAAGATTGACCAGTACCCCAATCCTGATCATACCCGAACGAGAGGTTGGGTATATGGTGTATTAGGATGCATCGAAGGATGGCTTAGGATGTGTGCTAATGCAGAACGGAAGGGTAGTAGCTTACAGGTCAAGAATATTGAAACCTCATGAACAAAATTACCCTACCCACGACCTGGAACTTGTAGCAGTGGTGTTTGCATTGAAGTTATGGAGATAATACCTATATGGAGAGCGGTTCGAGCTTTTTACCGATCACAAAAGTTTGAAATACCTATTCACCCAAAAGGATCTTAATATGAGACAACGCCGTTGGATGGAGTATTTAGAGGACTACCAGTTTACATTAGCCTATCACCCGGGTAAGGCTAACGTGGTGGCCGAAGCTCTTAGCCAAAAAACGAGGAGCACGATGGCTAGTATGGCTTCAAGGGAATGGAACATGATGGGATGCTCAACGAATTCTAACTCCAACCATTAGAATAAGAGAATGGAAGCCATTTTTGCCTAACGGGGGTGACAACAAATCTCCGACAGTAGATCGTGGAAGCCTAAAAGTACGACCAAGAATTTGAATTTATTCGAAGGCATCTGATTGCAGAGGAATCAAAGACAGGATAGGTAGTCAACAAGCATGGACAGTTAACATACTAAGGACGACTTTTTGTCCCAAATATTGGGAATCTGAAAAGAGACATCCTAAAGGAGCACCACCAGTCACTTTTTGCGGTCCACCCTGGAGAGGCAAAGATGTATCACGATCTGAAAAGGCACTATTGGTGGGATGGCATGAAGAAGGATATAACAAGTTTTGTGGCCAAATGCCTTACCTGTCAGCAAGTGAAAGCCGAGCACCAAAGACCAGGAGGAACCCTCCAACCCCTGGAGATACCTCAGTAGAAGTGGGACCACGTTACCATGGACTTTGTCTCTGGACTACCGAGATCACCAGCGGGACATGAATTTATCTGGGTACTCGTAGATCGCCTCACCAAATCTGCACACTTCCTACCAGTTCAAACTTCCGAGAAGCTGGATACCCTAAACCAGAAGTACATACGAAAAATTGTATGCCTTTATGGAATTCCACTGTCAATCGTGTCAGATTGAGATCCACGTTTCACCTCATGATTCTGGCAGAGTTTGCAAGCCGCCTTAGGAATAGAGCTTTGCTTTAGCACCAACTTTCACCTGCAGACTGATGGGTAATCTGAACGTACAATTCAGACACTGGAAGACATGCTTCGAACCTGCGTCATGGACTTCAAGGGACATTGGGAGAAACACTTACCGTTGGTAGAGTTTGCTTATAATAGTAGCTATCAATCTAGCATTGACATGCTGCCATATGAAGCTCTCTACAAAAGACCATGTCGTTTGCCGATTTGTTGGATTGAAGTAGGGGAAAATGCACTTTTTTGACCAGATCTAGTACAAGAGACTATCGAGAAGATCTGACTCATTCAGCAACGGATAGCCACCACACAGAGTCGATAAAAGAGCTACACATATCAACGATGAAGGCCGCTACGAAAGTAGGATATCATGTATTCCTGAAGATTCAACCACAAAGAGGGGTCATACGCTTCGGCCAAAAAGGGAAGCTAGCCCTAAGATATATTGGGCCATTCGAGGTTCTAGCTAAGGTTGGGGAAGTCATATCATTTGGCTTTCCCACCTCAATTCGCCAACATTCATAACGTTTTCCATGTGTTGATGCTGAGGAAGTATGAACCTGACCCTACCCGCATTCTGGACTAGAAGGAACTCCATGTTGATGAGGATGTCACATTCGAAGAACAATCGGTAAAAATTATCGATCAACGAGACAAGATTCAATCCTGTTGGATCAAAACAAAAAACTTGTAGATGTTGGAACGCAAAAAAAAAAAAAAAGAACCGGCGCCGTGATCGTAAAAAACGGCGCATGCGTTTTTCATGAAAAATCATAACAATGAATAGATATATTAAGATTAACTATACCTTCAAGAAACTTGTACAAGTTTCTTTGATGCAGAACAACGATCCGAGACGACCCAATGATCATCTCACGTATATCCTGACGCACACGACGATTCCGGCGAGTGAGCACCGATCTGGATCGATTCCGGCGAGTGAGCACCGATCCGGATCTTCGTGTTTTTCTCTTTCTTGGTTTCTATCTCACACCTTTCTCTCAAAACAAAAGGTATACACAATGGGAGAGAGAAGGGGGCGGCGGCTAGGGCTTGGGATTAGGTTAGATTTTGGCTCCTTGTGATATGTTT
>JAUMHN010097636.1:0-25172 GCA_032360265.1 Heliamphora ciliata
TTCTTGATATATTATTTTTGTCTTTCAAGACTTAAAAAAATATATCGGGGTTCTGCCGGTACAAGTTCTCGGAGGATTGTAGCCCACACTACGTTCGAGGATCGGATAAGGGAATACGGTAGAAGATCTGACAGGAACTTTAACTCGGAATTAAGTCGTAGTTGAAGATTAGATCTACAAGTGGTATTATTCTAAATTAACTTTGGTTGCACGGGCTTTATTTTGATCGTTCTTTGTCAAAAGTTTTATCTGAAGCCTGTTTCGGCGTTTGCCCATCCAGTTAATTTTTTACCGATTAATCATTTTTAAAAATAATGATCTTGGCAGTTTTGCCTCTGACACCACCAGTGATCGGTTTCATCCTCTAGCAAATGGGCAGCTAAGGCTACCTGATTGGCCTCTAACACAACGTTCATGCTTTTGAAGAGTTTCTTTACAACCCTAAGTTAAACCTCAGCTAATTTTGGGTCAGTTGTTCCCTTAAAAGTTAGTGCTCTTTGTCTCTTAGTTTTGGCACAAACCAAACCCTATCCCGAACCTAGGAGAGGTTGATACTAGTGGCGAGGTCTCGCAGCACTTACGTCAGACCTAGGTTGTCCATCCCATCCACTGGTTTGTCCATGTTTCGATAGTTGTTGGGCCGTCTTCCCGCCATTCTCTAAAAAGAGAGAAAGAAAAGAAGAGAAGATTACTATGTTATGCTTTACTGGTTTGGTTTTGTTTGTTAAATTTGTCGGTTATATATGTTAAAGTTTTTGTTAGGATGGTTGCAGTAAAATTCTTAATTATCAGGTAAATTTAGAGCAATAGATCCATTCAACACAAGCAATTGTTAACTCATTCATTTAAAACACAAAACACTCCCAATACGAAGTCTGGTACACATCACGAAGATACATCTTCCTAAAATGACCCCTAATTTAGTTACTACATCTTAACTACGACAACACCAGTTCCCTAATTAAACAAGTGCCGGCAGAATTGGTGAACTTAATTTCCCAAAAAAAAGAAATGGTGAACCACATACTCGTATTCCCAAGTCGCCTTCTAGATTCCGTAATACTCCCAATGGACCTCTATGTGCCATGCTCCCGTTGGGTTTCTACATCCCTGATCGGTTATTGTGACAAGGACCTCAGCATAGGTACGAAGATAGTTGAAGTTCAGATTACCTCCTTTTAGATTCACGATTACCACCTCATTCTTTGGCCTTTGGGATAGCAATTCCTGAGCATTAACAACATCTCCCCATTGCTTTGCGTATCTTGAGGGTAAACCCAAGCAAAACTTTGAGCCACCGAGCTTCTTTATCACTAGCACAGGCCCCATGATGCGGGGAAAGATCTCTGGTTTCCTCCATTCACATTTAGCTACTGGGTGGGCCCAGTTATTGTAACGACTCGGCTCAAACTCTAAAATTAGCGACGGTTAGATGACAAGATCTTAGGTCACTGAAAGATTAAAAATCCTAATTAAATCGAAAGCCCTATTTTGACCCCAAAACCCTAAAAAAAGACAAAAAATTCAGAAGAGTTGCCCTAATATTCAGAGAAGTCTCGTTACATCCTAAATTAAGTAAATAGCACAAAATATAAGGTTAAAAATTAAAAATTCTCATAATTAGGGTAAAATAACCATTTTACCCATAATATAGTAAAAAGTCTTAAAAACTCAAATTTTGACACATGGACACCCAAAATTAGATATTTAGATACATTTAAGAAATAAAAGATAAAATAACAACAAAAATGACAAAAAAATACCCTTAAATGGCCAGCCACCTTGGGATTTGTGCATAAAAAGTCACTTTTTGCCTTTTTAGCTCACAAAAGAGAAAAAGTTGTACAAGTCAGATATTATGATGACCCAAGATTATTTAAATAATTAATATATGTGATAATATAATAACATAGACCAACAAAAGTAAAGAAATCATTATTTAAAGTTCCTACACAATAAATAAGTCAAAAAGTTAATTCTTGTCAAATTAGCGTTTTTTTTTGTAATTAAAAGTTTACACGAATACAAGGGGCATACCACAAGCCATACAAACAAACACCAAGAAACAAAGCTAGAAGCAACCAAAAATAGGCTTTAGGCTTAACCATAACCAAACAACAACCAAAGATGAAACAAAGTCAGAAGCAAACAAAATAGGCTTTAGGCTCAATTACCCCCCCCCCAAAAAAAAGGCTTTAGGCTTAGTCATAACCAAACAACAACCAAAAGAACCAAACTCAAACAAGCAAAAGGGCAAGAGAACGATGCCCCGACCGTAACATGAGTAATGGGCAAGAAATCGGCGCCAGTAAGCCAGACAAAACAAAATAAAACCCTGTATAATGGCAACCAAAAGGAAACAACCTTAAAACACTTCTCAACCGCAGCATCAAAGAAACAAAAAAAAAAAAAAAACAAACCAGCCCCAACAAAACATCCAAAAAACCAGCCAACAAAACCAGCCAAAAGGCCAGTCGTTAGAGTTCAACTCATGAGGAACAGGCAAACAGCAGCCCCAAAACCAAAGCCAAAGAGGATGCTGACAGTGGGCACTCAGAAGCAAGGCTTTTTCCTTTGAGATTTGACTTAAAAACTTACACCTATTTAATTAATTGCTATAAAAATTATGATAATTTATGAGAATACTAAATTAATCATAAACACATTAAAATAATAGGTTTTAGTAAATAAAGATACTAAAAAATACACAAAATTAATATTTTAGGCATTTTTTCACACAAAATGGTACCAAAACGTAATTTAAACCTCAAATCAATACAAGATCAGATTGCACTGCCCCAAACCTGCACTTTGCCGAAAACTCCCTGCAAAAATCTAAAACGCAACTTCTCAAATAGAACAAACGTCCCTATGCAACCTATGAAATTTTAGAAAAATGATACAAATCTGCCCCAAACCTGTTTGGCTGCTCTTTTCTGGTGCTGGTTTTGGTTTTGTTGCTATGGTTTTTGAGGCTCTGGGGTGTTTAGGCCTTTTGGTCTCTTGTTTTATGGTTTTCTAGTCCATTACCCTTATGGTGTTATGGCTTAGGCATCCATTTTTTGGCTTTTCTATTTCTTGTTTAGTTGGTTCCGGCTTTGCCTAAAGCCATTTTATCTTGGTTCCTGTCACGCCCCAAACTCCGGGTCACGTGAAACACCCACAAACAACCAAACATGATACCCATCCTGAGAATACACTCTCACAAGGGAACATACAAGCATTGTATATAAATGCCAAATGGTTTACAAAACATAAGGCTCCAACGCCAAAAGCTTACATGTCATGGTTTCAACACCGGAAAACATGTTACAACATACATGTAACAAAGAACAAAAAAAGGAAGACTACAGTTCTTCCACTTCTTCAGCCCCTCCAGATCAACCAGCGTGACCGGTACCTGAAAACATGTTATCCCACACCGTGAGCTAAGGCTCAGCAGAATCTAGACAAGTATGCAATATAAACAAAACATGCTAGAAAATTGAAGTGGAGTTTTTGACTCTCTTTCAAGCCTTGAAAACAGTTTCACATGCAAGGGAAAGCGAGGATACAAACCATATTTTGACTCGCACACAGGAGTCTAGAAAACAGTTGAAAATGGTTTTAGATCGCGATTCACACGAATCTTAAAAATAATTTGAACAGTGGTCTATCCGTCCCATAATGCAGTACATGCAAGCCATGAACCTTCTCGGACTTTCACCGATGGACCGCAGCCCCCATCAATGCACCTTTACGGACTTCAACCGATGGACCTCAGCCTATCATACACCTTTACGGACTTTAACCGAAGGACCTCAGCCCTAACCTTCACGGACTTTAACCGAAGTACCTCAGCTCTACCATGCACCTTTACGGACTTTCACCGAGGGACCGCAGCCCTATCGAATGCACCGTCAGCCAGAGCTAACATTCACAAAACCACATGTTCTATTATCTCATTCCATACACCTATGCATATCCTAAACAAGATTTTGATGCATAAAATCATGTACTATCACTACGTTTCATAAATCACGTCACATGCTACACACGCGACTCACATAACACTTGCAACTCATACAACATGCACCACATGCATTCGTTTCTCATAACCCACACATACATGCCCATAAAACTCTGTGTTTTAAAGCATAAACCATGTTACACATAACGACATCAAAGCCATGTAATCCACGTACATATTCTGTACATAAATAAATAGTTATAAATGCACATAACCATGTATGACAATACATCACGACGTCACCCGTCGTAAAACCCATCACGACAGTACATGCCACATACCCGTCATTTGCTACCCAAATGACCCATCCACTCACCAGGATAACCAACGATACGGAAACAAAAACTAAAACCTAACCCAGAGGCCAACACAGCCCAAGCGATCCCCAATCGACATAACACACAGCCACAACCCCACTCGAGCGCACAACCACCGCTCTAGCGGTCCCCTACTGACATACCCCTCTGCCATCACCCCGCTCGAGCGCACAACCACCGCTCGAGCAGTCAACATTGGAAGAAAACCTCAAACCAAGCAACAAAACTAAACCCCCGCACGCAACGATGCACGAACCACCACGTACACAACCGTGCACCAACACCCCACATGAAATGACCAACACCCTCTCCGTGACTTCAATTGGCAGGACTCCATAATCCAATCAACTAAAAATTACTAGAGGAGAGCAGTCGATCGATCCCCATAACCCAATCGACTGAGAGGCCACCACACGACTCCCAAAGACATCACACAACCTATCGAACCCCAAAAAGAATCCACAGGTATTTGAATCGACTAATTCCCATAAATTAATCAATTGAATACCATAGAACGCCAATTGAAAACCAAATAACCAACCACCAAACCACAAAACACCAACAAACTCCCAAGGCCCTAACACGACCAAAACGGACTCACACACGTACAACACGGCAAACACGAACGCACACATGCTCAACACAAACCCACAACACCTCCAAGAACACCACAACACCCCACGGAACATGGAATTAGGTCAAAAGGGTCAACAAGGATGAAAAACAACATTTTCCCAAACATTGGGCCAAAAACAGGTGAAAGATAGTTTGGAAATCTTGACACACCTTCACTCTTTCGATCATAACTTTTTCCACAAAAAGAATTTTAAGGTGAGAGAGGTGTCATTGGAAAGAGGACTTCCGGGGCTTCAATTTGAGTACACGAACAACCTAATTCTGAGTCCGAACGAGAGAGATAATATCAAAATAAAATGGTCCTGCACAGCTAGTTTGCTCGAGCAGATATAGGGCGCTCGAGCGAGCTACCACCCGAGAAGAACCCAGAAAATTCTGTTCTTGAGTGTTCTTGGCCCCCAAACACTCAAACACACTCCAACCACCGTCTCAACCACAAATCTAAGCCTCCAAACACTTCATCGACACCCTCGGACATGCCCAAACCCCAATCTACCACAAAACCTCGAAAAGAAAAACTCAAAACCCGATTCCATCCACCAAAATCAACATAAAATCGATTTTTAACCCAAAAACCCAACTTTTACAGAAAATCAGATCTACAGCTATTCGACCGGTAAAAATACACCCGATTACACGTAACACCCTTGTAAAACATACATATCTAGAATCCTACCTCGGTGAGTTAAAAACTCGACGTCTCGATCCACGTGCAAAACTGAACTTCGCTGGAATAAAATTCTGTCCAGATGAATGCGTAGCCCACCGTGCCAATAGCAAGGATCCGCTGTTAGATCGTCGAAAATCGAGCCTCGGGCTCCCGAGAACTTAGAGAGAAGGCACAGAGAAAAAGGAGAAAACTTAGGAGTTAAGTTTTGAAAATATTTTTTGGAAATATCTAACTCCAGCTATTTATAGGCCTCCAAAATATCTTTTTTTTGAAAATTTTCAAAAATCGCGCCACAACGGCCCATGGCCCCGAGAACCTACCCCGCATGCATATCTAACCGAGATCATGCATCAAAAGCATTAAAAACATGCTATAAGAAAAACACGAAACGCGCATCCGAAAACGCCGAAAAAAGAAAACGGGTCAGGGTCTCACAATTCCGGCTAAGCCTAAAGCCTGTTCTGCTATCCTTCTGGTTTCTTGTGGATGTTTTGTAAGGCCTAGGGTATACCCCTTGTATTCGTGTTCCTTTTTTTATATATCACATTTAATTACCCAAAAAAAAAATACTTACACTATCATTATGAAGCCCACTAACATTTTTGCTATAAAACACAACCAAGACCCCCTATTCTCTTCTATATTTTTTGCAATATAGAGTGTGGGAGAGAGAGACTAAAAATTTTTCTAAGTGTTCCAAGAGAGAAAGGGGAGAGAAAGAAAGAAAGAAGAAAGAAGGAGCCTAGAAGGAGCAAGAAAGCTACATTAAAGCTAAGTCCGAGCCATCCTCCATTTTTAGGTCTTCAAACAAGTAATAAAACCTCTAAACCTTCTGTTCATACTCACTCATGATCTCCCTCAACTCATCTATTAAAATACAAACAAGAACAAGAATCAAAATAACGAATAAAAAGGCGTTATGTGATGAAAGAATATAGACTGTTTGTATTTTGTATGACATTGGTTGTGGCTATTTTTGGGTTTAAAAATTTATATGAGTTCTGGAACTTTGATGTTTATGTATAAAACACATGCATGCAAAGAAATGAAGCCCAATCTTGACACACCATGACCTAGGACAGAAAACCCTAAAAGGCTGGATTTTTTTGGCTATTTTGACTTTCTGCCCCAAATGTTGATTTATAATAACTAATTGTAGAAACATGATCTAAGTGTGATTTTTGTGTCCAGACCTAGGTTTTGAAGTTATCTTTCATACAAAATTAGTTTGAAGTGATTTCATTAAGTATAACTCGAGATATACCATTTTTACTAAAGAGTGTTAATTTTTGACCACCCTGAATTGCAGAAATAAAAACCTTAGGTTAGAATGAGAACCGTGCTTAGGTCAAAACATAAAAATTATAGACAACAAATATATCTTGCTTTCCACCAACAATGAGCCTAAAATATGGAGATTAGTAATTCAAAACACTCCTTAAATCCACTGTTCCAAATCTGTGACTAACAAAGCTCTCTGTCATATGTTTTTGCATGACCAGAAACCCATGTTTTTAGCAACCAAATCCAAAAGTGATTTTCATGAAAAGTGTAGATAACATATTACACTATTTATTGACTGAAAATTAGACCTCATAGATGGCATGAAAGGATGCTTTTGCTACTAAGGTAGTTGGTCAAATCTTGAGTGCTATCGTCAAGAGATTGGCGTTCTCTATCGCGGTTTACTATATCTGGCGGGAGCGTAATCGTAGAAAGTTTCAGGGTCTGAAGATGGGCTGGGAGAGAGTCCTGAAGGATATTTATGAGATGGCGAGAGAGGGGCATTCCACCCTTAGGCGAGTGCCTGTTTCTTAGAATAATATGGAGCTCTAGGGTGAATGGAGCCTGGTGATGGATATTTTTACAACTAATGTCTATTATTAATTGCTCTTGTTTGTTGCAGCCTGGCAGCGTTGTTTGGATGACTGTGAGTTTTGTTTCTCTCTCCTTTTTGGAGTGCTGAGAGATACAGATATATGGAGTGAGTGTTTTGAGAGGTTGCTAACATTTATATCCTCCAAGTTTTGTTTTATGCAGAATGGCGTGGAAGGTTTAGAAGTTTGGTATCTCACGCAAAGATTTTGTGAGACTTCTTCTTTCTTTCTGGAGCTTGAGCTATACACTTATCTGAATTCTTTTGAGATTAGCCCTCTTTTATTGGAGTGCTGAGCCCTTCTCTCGTCTACTAATTATATATCTAAATCTGGGTGTGTGTGTGTGTGTTATATTGCTCATTCATTGGTTTATCTTGGTGATATGTTCAGGTCCTGTTGGTTGCCAGCTTCTAGAAAGAAGAAGGCTTGGTTGGGAGTGTAAGGGAGCTGCCTGCTGAGCTTCGGGTTTGGTTTTCATCACAGGTCTTGCTGGCTGTCTAATCCGAAGAAAAAGAAGAACCCAAGCTGATATGATGGTGCTGATGGTGCCTTTTGGCTCTCGGCTTTCTTAATGCAGGGTTTTTTTTCCATCTTTATTATGTCATCATAGAAACTGCAGAGTTTATTTTCCAGTTTGGGGGGTGTTTTCTCTTTCCTGGCATTTATTTTCTTAGTTTTTTTTGTATTACTGCCTTCCCCTTACAACATGTGTAAGGGATGTGTGTGTGAGTTCTTTGGTGGTTTTTTTGTGTGTTGGGTATAGAGAAGTTTGCCTCTGGTTCATATCCAGCTGGGTTTTTCTACAACAGGTGTTTCGGTTTCAGTTGTTTTTTTGTCTCCTTTTGTGTTGTGTAAGCACCTGTTTCTGCTTTTCTCTTGCATATAATTGTAGCTGTGCCTGGATGGATCTTTGTTAACTCCAATTTTGGTGGTGCCCCGGTTTCTCTGTGATGTTTTCTATTAGTGGGCTTTAGTTTTATATTTCTGTGTATTTACTGGTGCAATTCCTATTACGGCTGAAGGTGAAGTTTTGCCTCTCAATTGGCCCCTAGGTTGCTGAAATGTGTTGTCTGAAGTGGGAGTCCCTTGCCCTTTTTGTGGGGCTTCTTGTGTTCGTGCTGTTTCATCTAAGGGGCGGCTGTGTTACTTCTGGTGTCTCAAGTTGCTTGTTTTTGTTTTAATATTTTAAAGTATGAAGCTTGTAATTTTCCAATATAGGTGGCATCATTTTTTTCTTCCAAGTTCTGTCTTTATTTTGGTTGCGTCTTAGCCTAAAGCCGATTTTTTTGGCATTGCTGTAGATTTAGTCTTTTTGTTTGCTTGAGGTTTTGGGTTTGTATGGCCTAGGGTTGTGCCCCTTGTAATCATGCAATTTTTTTTTCTTTTATATCACATTTAATTACCTAAAAAAAATTAGACCTAGATACCCTCGGATGGTCCCCCAAAATATTTATACATTCCCTGTGGTAACCAAGTTTTGCTGAACCTTTTATATCTAACTGAACCCATTTTATAAAATGGCCAAACTCTTTAATTTGTTCGAAATAACTACCCTTATAACTAAACATGAAACTTGTAGGGAACACATTAAGCCAGAACATATCCAAAAATCAGACCCATAGCCCTTGCTTTGATGCCCGAAAATTGAGATCAACTGAGGCCCAAATCCTATATTTTTCTCTGTAAAGTGCTGAATCATTTTCTTTTTAAATGAAACAAATGACCCATTTACCCTAGGATCTGACCTGAGTGTTAAACATGAAAGTTGTAAAAAATATTTTTATATAAACGGTGTCCAAAAATCAAAACTTAACTCCATGTTTAGGTACCCCAAAACACTGTGATACTTTTTAAATTGACACTTGAGCATTTACCTTAATTTTGTGATACTTTTTAAATTAAATTATGTTGGATGATTAGTGTATGAAAATGATTATTTGATAATTATAATCCATGCCACTAAGTTGAATCCATGTCCTATGAATTATATAGTTTGTGCTTCATATACTTGTACTCCATGCTTCAATTACCATATGATATACCATGCTTAGATGCCAAGCTACGTATAGTTGGACATGAGACGCATGTTGTACACCATGAGCATTACCATACTTGCATCTTGGCATATCGAAGTCCCTTTTGTACCTATCATTGTGGGTTGGCTTATGTGAAAGTCATTCATTCTGTGGTCCTGAACCTAGGGGGTCCTTGGTTGCCAATTTTGAAAAATGAGTTAGGAGATTGTTTATCAAGAATGGGTTAGGCACCATGGGTTCGTCACTAGTATTCTAATTTTTGACAATTTAGCCTTTGGGTCGACGCCAAATGAGCATCCTGGTCCTTAACGTGGGATTTTTGCGCATTATTTTGGTTGGCTAAAGGATAAGGATGTTAATGGCCCACCCCCACGCCATTGCCATTTTGTAGTAAAACAGCCGCAGCATGAAGCCCGACGATGGATTTACTATTCGCAATGAGGCGAGAATAGGTTTGGTGATCAAATTCCCATAAAATCTACTTTGGGAATTCTCGGCGTGGAATTCGTGTTACGATTAAAAAAAAATTCGTGTTACGATTTTGGATATATATTGGGTTGGGCACTTGCGTCGCATCCGTTTGCATCACATATCTGTACACTTGTTCTTATATATGCTTGCCATAATTGTCAAATTTGTCTGTCTCATTGACTATAAATTGTACTGGATGTTATATGATATGCGTTGTAGAATATTTTGTTGTAAGTTTGGTTAGAAGGTTTAGGGAGTTTTCTTCTGGGCTTTGACTCATGGCATTCGTGCCACAGGTGTGGAAAACGAACTCTTTGAGGAAATCGCACCCGAAGGTTAAGAAGGATTTGAAGAACAAGGTGAGTGGCAGGGAGCTAGCTGACCCTGACATTACTAGCTAAAGAATTTAAAGTTCACCTTTTTGCTCTTTTGTTTAGTTTCCCACGGACACATTGTAATTTTGATTGAATCTTTTTTGAAACTGTAATCGCTATTTATTTTGAATAGTTTAGAACTCTTAATGATGTAGTACTTATTATATGTAACTATGAATGAATGGTTAGAATATTTCCCTCAATTATAATTATGTATGTTCCGACGTGCCCAAAAAATAGGGCGTCACAGTTGGTATTAGAGCCTAGGTTTAGTGAACCTTTAGGCCTTGGGATGTAGGAAACTATGAGTTCTATAGTGTAGAAGATCTGTAGAGTATCTATACTCTTAATTTTATTTTAAAAAATATACAAATATAGCGCCATGTGTGTGCAGCGCAAGGTGCGACGCAAGGTGCGATTTGGTTAGCCATGATTAGGGCGTTTTGCCTCTCTAGGTCTTGTGCGATGAAGGTGTCGAATCCATTTGTGGCTCTTGATTATGTTGCATCTCAGAGTGTTTTGGACGTGAATGAGGTTTTGAAAGAGGAGATCTTCCCGATTTTGAGTCGTGAGATTTGAGTAGAGAAATCCCTAGGTTATGGGAAGATTGCCGTAGAGGGCCTGAATCGATCACAAAAAAGTCCCAGTCCTCTAGGTAAAGAGCAAGTAGCAGATATTGAAGCTCGGTTAGAGAGTCTCAATGGAGGACAACCAGTTATAGAGCTTTCCCCTCCTCTCCCAGGTACGGCTCCGATGTTCGCCACAACTCTAGCGCACGATAACCAACTTAGAGACACGATCGTTAACATGGATCAGGATGCTAGGTATACGGTAGATGCTGGTCTTGAGCGACTAACTGAGGATCTTAATCATAGGAAAGAGAAGGAAATTTCACCTTACATTCATGAGGAGGTTTCACCAAGAGGTTTTTCGTCTGGTTTCCTCTGAGGTGTTGCTTTTCGGGGGGCTAGGGGTGGTTTTTGTTGACGTAGTTGCTACAAAGTGTGGAGTGCTCCAGGAGGTAGACCCATGGAGTTTCATTAGCCGGTTATTGATAGTGGAGGTGCTGAGCTCCCGGGTGCACACCAAATGCTAGACAGAATGCCTAGCAGAACCTTGGCATCTTTGTTAACTAATCGCAGTTCTTCAGGAACCTATTTGGAGTATATTGCTCTAGAGGACCTGAGAATGGAGAACTTGTGGATATTGGCGGGGACTTAATCGATGCTCAGGAATGGGAGGCTTGCCTTGTGGGATACTTCCTAGACGCCACCATGTCTGTTACGTTGGTTATGGCGACGGCAAGAACTTTATGAAACCAAGAAGGCTTGACCGACGTTTTTTGACAATGAAAAGGGCTTTTACTTCTTTAAATTTAAAAGCATAGAAGCTATGGAAAGTGTTTTGGAGAGAGGTCCTTGGCACTTTTTGGGAAAGCTCCTTATCCTTAAAAATTAGAGGAAACGGTTTCTTTTAACTAAGGAGGCTATGCCCATAATTCTAGTTTGGGTTAACCTCCATGATCTGTCGTTGGAATTCTGGAATACGCAGTGTTTAAGTAGAATTGCTAGTGTGCTAGGTGTGCTAGGTGTGCCCCTATTTGGGTGACTTGCAAGGCCTTTGGGCATGACATTAGTAAGTGCCCCTATTCTGTGCAACAGGTAAGCGTAGTGACCTCCAAGGATCAAGTTGAGTGGACTGTAGTTGGTAAAGGTAAAGTTGTGGGTCTGGGCGATGTTGTAATGAAGAAGATTAATCATTTGTCTAAAGCCCAACCGTGTGGGGTAATTCTAAAGAAGGGTCCTAGTTTAGGGCTATACTAGCAGGTAGTCGCTTCCACTGTTGAGATGCCGTTGCAACGCCCTACGATAGACAGTGTTCCTCCTAGTCACCTTCTTCGCATCTGTACTCCATTTGTTTGGGTAATTACATCTATACTCCGTACCCCGCTTCTATGGTTCAAGCTGGCTATGAGGATACTCATGTTAGTTATGATGCAACTATTGTGGCTTTATCCACGCTAGCAGAAGTTGGAGATAAGGAGGATGATGCGAGGGGTACTCTCGTAAATGGTGGAGGTTCATCAGCTGCACCCTCTACAGTACAACAAATGTCCGGTGCTAAGGGGGGAAACAATAAAAAGAAGAAGAAAAGGAGCTCTAGCTCTTCGAACTGCTACTCCTTTAGCTAATAGCCTGGTTGCGGGTTTAGTTTTTTTTCGGTGTGTATTTTCGAACAACCAGCCCCAACAATAGAGACAACTCCCCAACCAACTGCCTAGGTACCCGCAGCCAGTTCAAGTCACCAGGCCAGCTACTCATCAGTAGAATGGAAGGGGAAGAGCTCTGCTTTAACGATGTAGGTGCGATATAGGTGCGCTACTGTGCGCGATTTGTCATGGTGAAGGTATTCCCTGTTAACGATGAAAATAATGTCTTCCTCTATTGATACGCATGAACCTGTGGCGAGTCCCACCTCAGTTAGGGTTTCCCCTCCAGCCGATTTGGCGATTCTGGATGGCGAGACAGTTGTTCTGCGAAGTGGTGCTCTGCTCCAAGATCCGGTCAGCGAGTCTCCAGTAGAGAAATTTCATGGTTTCTAGAGAGTTGCGGCTGGGGCTCTGAATCGTGCACGGAAAAGGCTTAGCCCTCTCGATAAGGATCAGATTGTGGCTATTGAAGCTCACCTGGGGAATCTCCATGGCGGACAGCTCATAGGTCCCTCACCCTTAGGTACGAACCCTTTCTCCGGTATAAAAATGCATGGTGTTGTTCATGGTGTTGTTGGGGCTCACGATGCTAGGAATACGGTCAAGGTTGGGCTTGAATATTTTACTGAGGACATTAATCGTAGAACAGAGGGTGTTTTGCCGAGAGAGACTCACTCAGGTTTTCTCTGTGGTGTTGCTCAACCGGGGACACGGGGTGGCTTCCGTGGCCGTATGCATCGTATCCTAGGCGGTAGACTTCTGGAGCCTCATCCCCTATAGGAAAATGGGGGAGCGGCCCCGAGTGCATGCCAAGTGTTCAATAGAATGCCAAGAAGAACTTGGGCTTCTTTGTTGTCTACTCGAAGTTCTTCCGAAACAAGTTTGGAGTATTTTGCACCGGTGGACCTTGAGAATGGAGCTATTGTGGATATTGGAGGGGACTTGGTTGATTCTCAGGAATG
Organism: Heliamphora ciliata; assembly: GCA_032360265.1. Classification (NCBI taxonomy): domain Eukaryota; kingdom Viridiplantae; phylum Streptophyta; class Magnoliopsida; order Ericales; family Sarraceniaceae; genus Heliamphora; species Heliamphora ciliata. The sequence goes on from JAUMHN010097636.1 coordinate 13,562, forward strand.
GGAGCCCTGCATAGTGGGTTATTTCCTGGACGTCACCATGCCGTTTGCGTTGGTTAGGGCAACGACAAGAACATTATGAAACCAGGATGGCTTGACAGAAGTATATGGTAACGACAAGGGTTTTTATTTCTTTAAGTTCATCAGTATGGAAGCTATGGAAAGAGTTCTTGATAGAGGGCTGTGGCACTTTTCAGGGAAGCTTCTTATCCTTAAAAATTAGAGGAAACAGTTTCCTTTAACCATGGAGGCAATGTTTACAATCCCTGTGTGGGTCAAGCTCCATGACTTGCCGTTAGAATTTTGGAATGCGCAGTGTTTAAGAAGAATTGCTAGTGTTCTGGGTGTGCCTTTGTTTTTGGATCGTGCTACGGACATGAAACAACGTATTTCCTATGCTAGAGTTTGTATCAAAATTGATGCGACCCAACCGCTGAATCATGAGATCTACATTAGGTGTGAAGGTGAACTTATCCCAATTCGTGTAGAATTCCAAGGGCTTCCTGCCATCTGCGTCACATGCAAGGCTTTTGGGCATGATGTTAGTAAGTGCCACCGTTCTGTGCAAAAGTTAAGTGTAGAGACTTCCAAGGATCAAGCTGATTGGATTAAAGTTGGTAAAGGTAAAGATGTGAGCCTAGGAGATCTTGCCATGACGAAGATGAATCCTATGGTCACCAGCCAGGTGAGTGGGGTTTTTCCAGAGAAGGTCCGAGTTCGGGGATCAACTTTCATAAGAAGGTAGCCACTCCCGATGTTGAGATGCCGGTGCTTTCCACCAATGATAATCTTATTATTGGGAATTCTAGTCCTTCGGCCCTAGTGGAGAGAGTTAGAACTGAGCAAGCTTCGGTCCCATTGATTGTTTCCCCTTCTAGTGTGGAGCAAATTATAGCTGGGCCTAAGGGGCCTCGAGATGTTGCACCTTCTGTGAATTCTACATCGTCAACCGATGTGGGTGAAAGGGAGCAAGGGGCCCATGTAGCGATCTCTAACTACGAATTTGTGGACCCCGATTGACGGGGAGTATGAAGCCCCCACCTCTTCCCCAGATAGAAGGCGGGGAGTAAGCATGCTAAGCAGTCTAGTGGTAAGAAAAAGAACAAACCGTCTCTTGGTCACTTAAGTTGGTAGCTCTTCCTAGTGGGGCTAGTTAGTGGTTTTTCTCTAATCACGCGAGATGTGCGTGAAATATGATTTTTTGTTCACAATCCCCCGCTTAGAGCAGGGGTTTAGTTTTAGTTGTTGAATATGTTTAGGACGTAGGCTCCTAGTGGTACTTATTTATTTCCTAGGGTATGCCTCTTGTATTCTTGTAATTTTTTTTTTCTTTTATGTTACAATTAATTACCCAAAAAAAAGAGCTTCGCTCAACAAAAATCAAAGGCCCCAAGGAGGTTTGGGCAACTGATTGAGGACCAAAAATACCAAGAAAAATAACAAAAATCAGCCAATGGGTGGACGCATTTTTGCTCTGCAAGAGGAAGAGACGGAAGACACCCATGTTATACAAGGTATGTTTGTCTTATTTAATACTTTAGTGAAAGTGCTGTTTGATTCCGGAGCATCTCACTCCTTTATATCTCTAGCCTGTATGAAGTTCTTGCCCTTGAAACCCGAGGCATTAGATCAAACCCTATGTGTTGTCACACCCTTAGGAAGTCAAGCCCGACTAGATTCTATCTGTAAAACATGCACGTTGCGAATAACTAACACCCTTATGTCATGCAACCTACGAGTCATGGATTTTAATGGCTACGACGTGATCCTCAGAATGGATTAGCTCTCTGGGCATCGTGTTATCATCAATTGCCGACAGAAGAAGATATGGGCGCAAGCGGAGGACGGCACTACTGTACGAATTCGAGGAGAACGACGCGAGGTCTTAACCCTGAGTAGTGCGAAGAAGTACAAATCGAGTAACTTCGTAAGAAGATTAACATATCTGCTTGCTAGTACAAACGTCTCATCAACCCCCGAGTTACCACGAGTCTTGTGCGAGTATGAAGATGTATTCCCAGAAGAACTACCCAGATTACCCCCGCGTCGTGAGATTGAGTTCTCAATAGAGCTCTAACCTGGAACCGCACCAATTTCAATCGCAGCACAATAGATGGCTCCCGCCGAACTAAAGAAGTTAAAGGACCAACTTTAGGAATTGTTCAGCAATGGTTTTATTCGCCTAAGTACGTCACCGTGGGGAGCACCAGCGTTGTTTGCCAAGAAAAAGAATGGAACCTTGCACCTTTGTATCGACTACCGCCTGTTGAACAAAGTAACGATCAAGAATCGATACCCCCTGCCCCGTATAGACGATCTCTTCGACCATCTTCGAGGATCAGCCTATTTTTCAAAGATTGACCTTCGCTCAGGATATCATCAGCTTCGGGTTAAGGAGGAAGATATACCAAAGACAACCTTCAGAACGCGATATGGACATTACGAATTCGTAGTCATGCCCTTTTGTTTAACCAATGCCCTAGGAGTCTTCATGAGGCTGATAAATAAACTTTTTCAGCCTTACCTCGACCAGTTTGTAGTGGCTTTTATAGAAGACATCCTTGTAAATTCCAAAACTGAGGAAGAACACGATCAGCATTTAAGGATTGTCGTGCAGAAGTTAAGGGACTCACAACTCTATGCTAAGGCAAGTAAGTGCGAATTTTGGTTACAAGAAGTGAAATTTTTAGGACAAGTGGTGTTTAAGGAATGGATAGTTTTGGATCTAACCAAGGTAGAAGCTGTTTTAGAGTGGAGGCCACCTCAAAATATTTTTAAAGTTCGTAGGTTTCTGGGACTAGTTAGATATTATCGAATATTTATCCAAGATTTCTCGAAACTGGCGCGTCCAATGACAAGATTAACACAGAAGGGGGTGAATTTTGAGTAGAGTGATTAGTGTGAAATGGCCTTTCAAGAGCTTAAGTATAGGTTGACCAGTGCCCCAATCCTGATCATACTTGAACGAGAGGTTGGGTACACGGTCTTTTATGATGCATCAAAAGATGGTCTAGGATGCGTACTGATGCAGAATAGTAGAGTAGTAGCCTATGGATCAAGGCAATTAAAACCTCACGAGCAGAATTATCCTACTCATGATCTGGAGCTTGCAGTAGTGGTGTTCGCACTGAAGTTATGGAGGCATTATCTATACGGAGAACAGTTTGAGCTTTTTACTGATCACAAAAGTCTGAAATATCTGTTCACCCAAAAGGACCTCAATATGAGATAACGCCGTTGAATGAAGTATCTAGAGGACTATCAGTTTACATTGGCCTGTCACTCGGGCAAAGCTAATGTGGTGGCCGACCCCCTTAATCAGAAGGCGAGAAGCACGATGGCTTGTATAGCATCAAGAGAATGAGACATGGTAGGGATGCTCAACGAATTTCGACTCCAACCATCAGAATTGAAAGATGGGAACTGTTTTTGTCTAATCGTGGGAACAACAAATCTTCACAGCAAATCGTGGATACCCAAAAGTACGACCAGGAGTCCAAATTCATTCGAAAGCATCTTATCGCGGAGGAATCAAAACTAGGTTGGGTAGTCAACAAGCACGGGCAGTTGACATACTTAGGACGCCTTTTCTTACCAAATGTTGAGGATTTACGGAGAGACGTCCTAAAGAAGCATCACCAGTCACTTTTTGCTGTCCGCCCCGAAGGAATAAAGATGTATCAAGATTTAAAGAGGCACTATTGGTGGGATGGCATGAAGAAGGATGTAGCAAGCTTCATAGCCAAATGCCTTACTTGTCAACAAGTGAAGGCCGAGCACCAAAGACCGGGAGGGACCCTTCAACCCCTGGAGATACCTCTGTGGAAGTGGGACCACATCACCATAGACTTTGTCTCTGGACTACCAAGGTCACCAGTAGGAAACAACTCTATCTGGGTAATCGTGGATCGCCTCACCAAATCAGTACATTTCCTAACAGTTCGAACTTCCGAAAAGCTGGAGACCTTGAGTCAGAAGTACATTTGGGAAATGGTACGTCTTCACGGAATTCCATTGTCCATCGTGTCAGATTGAGATCCATGTTTCACCTCACGATTTTGGCAAAGTTTACAAGCTGCTTTAGGAACGAAACTTTGTTTCAGCACTGCTTTTCATCCGTAGACTGACGGGATATCTGAACGCACAATTCAAACGCTATACGATATGCTTCAAGCTTGTGTCATGGATTTCATAGGACATTGGGAAAGACACTTACCATTGGTTGAGTTTGTTTATAACAACAGCTATTAATCCAGTATTGGCATGCCGCCATATGAAGCCCTCTACGGAAGACCGTGTTGTTCGCCAATTTGTTGGACTGAGGTAGGAGAAAATACACTTCTTGCATTACAAGAAAAATGGTCTTTTTTGACAAAATCTAATGACGAATTTTATTTTTCTCAGTAAAAGTAATATTTTAGCGAGAAAACATCAATTTTGTCACTAATACATATTCATTTTGTGACAAAATTTAATTTTTCTCGTAAAAAATTTCTTCATTATTAGCAAGGAGAATATTTCATCACAATATATTTTTATTTTGCAACGAAATTTATTTTTCCTCGCAAAAAGGTTTATAATTTTTGGAGACGAATATATTTCGTCTCAATATCTGTCTTTTTAAGACAAATTTTATATTTTTATTACAAAATAATTTTTGATTATTTACTACGAAATAATTCGTCACCAATAATTAATTATTTTGTGAGAATTTTAATATTTTCCTCACAAAATATTTTTTTTCATTGTTGAAGATTAATTTTCATCACGAATTAATTCTTAAAAGTAGAGGAAAAATTTTATTTGCCCTAATTTGTGTAGTGAGCCGGCACGTTTTTATTTTCGGTAATTATTTTCGACATAATTAAATAATGAAAATAATTTTAATGATGAATTCTGCATGTTGTACGCGGTTGGCGTGTGTGAGAACTCAAGATATTAATTAGTGATTAATCCTATTATGTTCGAAAAGTTTTATCATATGATTTGAATTTGATTGAAATAATATAAAAATTAAATAAGATGGTTGGTTTTTAATTAAATGGTTGTTAATTAAAATGAATACAATTTTAATTAAAATGATTATATATGTGTGTGGATTAATGGTGAGCATTTCAGAACATTAAAAAAAAAAGAAGAGAGACTAATAAAGGAAAACCAAACAGGCCCTTGTCCTCACTAAGACCGACACCCCCCCTCCTCTTTTCTGTTTCTATTCTTTTGTTTATTTCTTCCGCAATGAATGAGCTTCGAGCGACTAAACCCCATTTCTCTCCAAAATTGGTTCCGCTGTACACCTAATTGGACGCCACCGACGAGGAATTCTAGCACTAAACCACATGAGCTTTGCGTTGAACCACCTAGGCGCCGAAACCATGGATGGCCGAAGAAGCTAGGGTTTCGAAGTTTTGGGGATTTTGCTTCTACAAGGTAGGATATTGACTAAACTTCGATGATTTGTGATGGTATGGGTTGATTCTTATCAAAACCCCTTTGAAACTCAAAGAAAATTTGGAAGTTACTCAAACTCTAGTTAGATTTATGGTTTTCTTAGTTGGTTTCTAAGTTAAATGGGTATGGAGAGGAAATTAAATCATCTAATGGGTTGTATGAGCTATGTAACTGAATAGTTCGTAGTTTGAGGGAGTTTAATTCATTAACTTGAATCTTGATTGAATTAGTTGGTTGGCGGTATTGTGGTGGGTTTGTACTATTTTAAATGTTGGAACTAATTTATGAGTTATATTGGTAATAAATTTTAAAAGATCAGAAACTTTATGTGTATAAACCATAATTTGGAGGTTGGAGTATTGATATTGGGACATTTGAATGCATGCTTAAGCGTCGACTTGATAAAATGGGAATCCATGTTTGGATTGAGAGTTTAATTCTATGAATTGGAAAGTTTGTGAACAAAACTCTTGCTTAAGTGGTTACACAACGTTGATTCTTGAATATTTACGAGAATTAGAGGGTTAGAACTAATATGAGGTTGTGAAAGACATGTTAATTTTTTTTTGGATAATTAACTGTAGTATAAAAGAAAAGAAAAAGATACAAACTTACAAGGGGCAAACCCCAGACCTTACAAGCACCACCCATAAACAAGCCAAAAGCAACAAAAAAAGAGGCTTTCGGCTAAGCCATAACCAAAATAAAAACTACCATAGGCAAGAATAAACAACAATTGCCGCCCCCATAATTTTGAAAGAAAATAAAAGGGAAAGAAATTATGCAAAAACTTACATAACAAAAAAGCCTATACAATTAAACAGTGAGGCACAAAAACAAGCTTCAGCACCGAAACAACAGAACCCAGCTAACCATTGCAGCCAAGGACCGCTACAAGGAAACAAACCAATTGCTGGCCACAATCAATACCCAAACCGTGATCAGGTTATAAAAGCAGGGGAAATCATGTTAATTATCGAGTCAAAGAATTAGAATGACTACATGGGTTTACGTAAAGAAGTTCGGGAGTTTTGAGATAAAATCTTAGATTATATTAAAAAGAGGTAACTTGAACATTTTAGGAAGATTTTGGATATAAACTTAGCTTTATATGGTCATGAAGGTTGAATCCCATAAACTTTGGCGGTTATATGAGTAAATTATATGAACCTTTCAGTTTTATGTTATATTCTTGAAATATTATACTAATTGGCTATGCCTATTTAAATATAGTATGATAGTATATGTTGGCATGATGAATTGAATTTCGAGAGATTGGTAGAAATGTGGGTTGATCTCCTGTAAATGAAATGAGAACCATGGGTCTAAATATTCTAATGTCGGTGCTTTGATATGACTTGTGTTGATTTTGGTAATTAATCATATGAAACCCTAAACTTATGTGAGGATAACCAATGTTTTAACTAATTTTTTGGTAAATTCACTTGGGTTCCGAGTACCAATTGAAGTGTATTATGGATTTGGAACACATAAATGGTAACTAAACTAAATAACTTGAAGGTTTGTGAATTAGTGAGCTAAAACCATAATCTAATCCAAGTTTTCATTGAGACTTGGTTTACTTTAGTATTCTTGATTTAATTTCAAGTAACATGTTGTTTTATGGTTGAAATGCCAAGTTAGTAGTTTAATTGCAAAGTTTGGAAAAAATGGTTAAAGATCTCCCATCCATCTCATAGTTTATTGGAATGGTCCTGTTAAAAATAGGGTAAAGTTGAGTAAAATTGTTGAGATTGAAGTTCTTGAATTGTTATTTGGGCATTGTAACCTGATGTAATATAAAGTTACGGCTGAGATTATAACTAAAGTAAAATGTTGAGAATGGTATGAAGTAATACCTAGCTTATGTTATTGCGTATGTGTATTAGGTCAATAAATAATAATCATGGGTTAATTAGTAAATAGATCATATGAATGGGAGAATTTTGTGATAAAATCTTGAGATGCGATACTATATTACCACATGTGAATGATAAAGCGTTGAATGTTATGCATGTGAGTGGTTGAACCACGAAATGGGGATAATGTAAGAAGTTAGTTAAGTGGCATGTTGGGGTTTAACTTAAAAAGTCTTGAGAATGGTTGCTCGGATCGAATATGATGACATTGGAATAATGTTATATGTTATGTGAAAGTGAATCCACTCGATGTCATGTTTAAGACATGATAAAGTGAATTATGGAATTGAAATGGATGAATTTTGTATATAAAACATGATTTAATGATCGTGAACCGCGTGTGTAGTTTTATTGGTTGTGTTAAAATTGAGTGAAATTGGAGCTTTTGAATTATAGCTTGGGCTTCGTAACTTGGTAAATCATAAATTAATGGTTGGGATGATAACTAAATTTGAAAATTTGAGAATTATTTGAAGTAAATCAATCCTAGTTGTGTGGGCATAAAGCTTTAATTTCTTAACACTTGAGTAAATTGGTGGGCTTGATAAATCACCATTTGTCTCCAACCAGTGTCTAATAAATCATGCTTGCATCTCTGTACTTAACACATTGCCATTAATTTGGTAGTGGATCCATATATGTAATATTACTTGAATGAATATTAGCAGATGAGCAAGAGCACTCATGTACATTCCCTTGACACTAAAGATGCAACCTCACTTTTCTAAACTTTAAGTTAGCAATGAAATTCTTGGCACCATAAACCATAATTGAAATATCTCATGATCAGAGAAATTAATTTTATTTTGAAACATGCAGAAAGTTGCTGCTGCATCTGGAGATATGAGGAAAGCTCTTTGTGTATGCAGGTTGGTCTTTTGTTGCAATTGTTACGGTGCTTCCTTGTCGCCTATGTTGAATTTATATTCAAGAAGGCCATAATTTAGATTGCTAGAAACTATGCTTGGAAGTAATTGCTAGGTTATGGGCCCAACCCATACATACTAGTGAGTTCATGAACTAAAATGCATATAGCGGGCTGACTGTCATGAAACAAAATTTTAGTTCAACAGTTGAGTCCGTCCTTAACACCATTTGGTTTTAGGCGAAATTGTAAAAGCTGGGACTAAAAAGTGGTCTCAGACGTGTTTTGTGATCCTGTCACCAAAAGTGTTTTCGGGTTGGAGGGAATTGTTAGTTCACAGGGCCACACAAACACCCCTAATGCGCATTGTGGATTAATAGCTAATAATAGTAAACTGGCTTGGCATGAACACAAATTTATGTACAGAAGCTAGAGCCCTCACTATAAACTAATTGGTTGTTGGGGAGATATTGAAAGCTAGGACCAACAGTAATGATTCAGGAGAATGCAATATGATTAAAATAGTAATCAAAATAGGTAACTTCGATAGAATTTGTTGAACATAAAGACAAAACCATGCAGTTACACTATAACTTTGACAATCATGTTTCTTTTTTTTCTTTGGGTAATTATTGACAATCATGTTTCATAGGCTTAATGCTCTTAACTTTGCTTAGGAACAAAATGTAAATAGGATGTAGATGTACTTCATACTCCATTGTTTAGCTTAACAATGGTCATTGGTCATGCAGAATACAAAGGTATCTTAGGGGGATACTATGGAAATCTTTTTTATCTCAATGGCCAACATTAACAATCACGTATTTGTAGGGAACAAAATATTAAAGCTAGATATATTGCAATCCAAAAATGTTGGTGTATAAGTCATACTATCTATAGAAATCTACTAGTGGAAATTGGAAAATTTTAATTTAAAACTATTTTAAGTATTAACATTTTGATACATTGATGTGCCTAATATATCTAAGCCTTGAAAATAGCTATATATATCTTGGTGATTTGACTCTCATTGACAAATACATTCGCAATTTATAGTCCCACATTACGTCTACCCTACCTTTCCTCTCTCTTCCTTATTTGCACTAAAGTGTCGGGTTTGGCATTACTCTATGGCGCATCTATGATTCTCTTCATTGCTCCCGTCTAAGCAGTAATGATTTCAAAAAATTATGTTCCATAAGAAATGTTGGAACTTGCTGCCTTTATTGCATACATTCATTAATAGCTTTAATCACAATGTAGTCACACACCCTATTATAGAGTTCAAGATCTTAATTTTGTCTCAACAATGGCTATAACCAAGGATGTGGATGGTATATGTCTTGATGAAAGTAATGTTTTTGCTTGGGCAAGTATAAACTGCAACTTAATTACTTCACCTATTCAATTTTGTTTCAGCATGGCAATTGAAATGCTAGAAGCAGAGCTACGGGAATCTGTGTGCAATTTGGATTTGTCATCAGCAGAGATCAGATACTCTGATAAAGTCAAATATTGATATTGTAAGTTGTAACTTGTAAGAAATTACTATTTATGTCAACTTTATCCATTCCTAAACAAGTTAAAAGCAATGATACAGTCATACAGGAACCCTTTTGCTGCCAAATCTATGTGAAGGGACTCGGCTTGAGGTTGTCATCCTCTCTTAGGTCTGTTGTTGCATCTACTGAGGCTACTAATTACGTAAAGCAACTTGAGATGGAGATAGAGTCACAAAAAGATCAGATAGCAGAGTTAAAAGAGGCAAAAAAAGTAGCAAGAGGAGATGACAACAAGTATCATGAGTTTTTTGAGACAACATAGTTTCAGTGGAGAATTTGGGAATGAAGGTATGATTTAGCATGTGTTTGGACTAACTTTTTTTAGTGACTTTTAGGCTTTTTAGCTTTTTTTTGTAAAAAAGTAGATGTTAAATCATGTAGAAAAAATGAGAAAAAAGTATAAAAAAGCCTAATAAGCCAAATCAATTGGCTTTTTGTGGCTTTTAAGCCAAAAAGCCTAAAAAATAAGCTAGCCCAAACACAGGCTTAGTATTAAGTAGTGTTTTTATTGTTGAGACTCAAACAGAACCTGTGTATATTATGTTGCTTGCATTATTACAGGTTATTTTGTAAACTTGGATTATTCAAAAAATAGGAAAAATTTTACCAAATTTTTAAAAAATTTTATTACTTGGAATATTTTTTTTGTATTTTTTTAGCTGCAGGTTGTTTTATGCATATGAAAGGTGCCATAAATTGATTGTGACATAAAATTTGTTTGGTTATTGTCGTACTAGTATGGGAGGTGAGAAAAAGATTATTTTTCTTATTGTGTTTACAGATTTACTACAAAAGGAAGATGGCGTTGAAGAATTCTGTGTCGCGATTTTTTAAATATTATTTTATCAGATTAAACATCTTTTTTTATCCATTTATTTGGAATGAATTGTTTGATACATCTTTTTGAAGTCAGAAGTACATTTACATTATTATGTAGACAAATTGGAGATTTATACTTGATTGTTGTGGTAAATTTCGATTAATTTTGTCACTCATTCTATCTATTTGTGATGAAATGGCTTGATACCATTTACATTATAGTAGCGATGGAATTTGTTTTGTCACAAAAATTTAATTTTGCGATGATTTTGTCACAAATTTAGTCGTCACTAATTGTTGTTAACAATTTAGGTAAAGAATGTTGCCACGAAATTGTTTGTCACTAATTGTTTTCATTTGCGAGGAAATAGCGTTTATCGCAAATTGCCTTATATTGTGAGGAAATATTTTGTCACAAATTCACTATACGCAAAAATAATTTTACATTTTTGGTGACGAAATAACATTTATGACGAAATTTTTTGGTCAACAATTCATTTTTTTGTGATGAAATATGTTTTATGACGATTACTTTCGTCACTAATGATGACAATAAATCATCACAAACGACATTTTTTTGGTGAGGAGTTAAGGTTTTTTGTCACAAAATGTCAAAGTTTTAATGAGGAATTAAATTTTCGTCACGAGTTATTTTTTGCGACGACCCTTTATAGACAAAAGTGGAGAGAACGCATTTTCGTCACGAAATCTATTAGCGATGAAATACATAGATTTATAGACAAAATCATTTTGTCAATAATGACTTATTTAGTAATAACCCGGCTCAAACCCTAGTATTAGCGACGGATAGATGATAAGAACCTAAGTTGCTACATGAACAAGGAACAAACCCTAAGTAACTCGAAACCCTAATTTGACCTGAAAACTCTAAAAGAGACCAAATACTCAGAGGCAAGACCCTAACACTTAGAAAAGTCTCGAAATAACTTAAATTAACTAAATAACATAAAATATTAAATTAAAAATCAAAAATTTTC
>JAUMHN010097742.1:0-25167 GCA_032360265.1 Heliamphora ciliata
AATGAGAAATTTTTTCATATTTTGTATTAATTTTTTAATTTGTGGTAGTATAATAAAATAATTAAAAAACTCAAAAACGAAAAGTCTAGCAGCTCTCAAAATTTTCGGTAAAATTTTTTGATCAACACCTCTGTAAGGCTAGCAGCTCTCTAGTTTATTTAACAATCAAAACTTCACACTCTCTAATGACCTTCTAAAGAAAATTAAGATATTTTTTTGGAATAGATTATTATATTTGACTTAACAATCGCGTTTATAGTGATTTTTATAAAAGTATCAATAAAATAAAATAATTTATCAAAATTAATAACTTATCAAAATTGAACAAGCCTTTGATAAAGATTAAAAAAAATATCCAATGGTCTCTATCTTAGTGGAAAAGTACTAGTTTTCCGAATTGTGCTTATATTTTATGAAGCATGATGCGGTCGTTATCGTATCAATAATATTTATTTAAAATCAAGTTTAACTACTACTTCATAAAATAGTAGTCAAGACCAAACATTATTTTAACGGGAACAAAAAAGCTGAGTGACATGATTTTATAATTAAAAATTCAATTCATGTTAAGAAAAAGGTTTTGGTGTTTTGATTGACTAAGTTTGAAATAGAATTAAAGAATAGCAGTAAACAAATCTTTGAGTCGAATAAAAGGAAAAACCTTAAGATTTTGAATTCACCATAACCAAGTAGTTTAAACCCGTAAAATATCTAATTAACTTTGTCATGATTCAAACCGAACCCGTTCTAGCTACAAGTCCGAATTGAGTTAACAAAAAACGTATTTGATTGAAAACCTGACATAACCTATCTTTTACTGATACGAATCAATCCTTGTGAACTCGACACGATCCGCCCTATCATAAAATAGTTTATCTCACCCCTTTAATCAAATACGGCGATAAGAAAAGCAATTGTATAACATTATAATTATACTCATAGAAAGAAAATATGAAAATTAGATTAAAAATGAAAAACTCATTCTCTAAAATTCAAAGCTCAAAAGTGAACTCGCGAAGATTAGAAGATCGATATGTCATGAACCCTTGCGTTGTAGCCGCCTTCTGTCTTCACTTCTTCATTCCCTGAATTTTCAATTTCTTTTTTTGGCTTTATTTGACCTCTTCTAAGCCTGCGCTTATGACTTAATCTTTACAATTCACAAAAATTCAACTCGGCATTCCGTCCGAACGTCTGTTTGGATGTCAATCATTTTGGTGATTGATATGAACAAGGGCATTATTAGTATATAATGGAGGACTTAAATGGAAACATTTAAGCTCGTATAGCACCCTCAACTTACACTTTGCTAGTTCTTGAGCAAAGCAAATAAAAAGACAAATAAATCAAATTAAACTAATCTAACTAAAATTCACTTTTGTATGATAAACAATTGCACTTAACATGTGCAATAAGTCTTTAAACCTCTAAGTTACCCCTAATAGATGAGTTATATTATCGCGAGGATTTCCAAAGTTGATATCTACAAACATCAACCACATAATCTTTCAAGTTATTGAGTATTATGTCAAATCCCTGAGTTTAAAGTATTGTGAGCCCAAAGGCTTTTTATCTTGCTTTTGATGATTTTTAAAATTTATTTTCTAAGAATAAATAAATTTAAAATGATAATATTTTATATTTTCAAAAAGAAAGTGTTAACATATTTTGAAAAATTAAATTAACACTTTTAGCTAAAAGAAATGACTTATCTCTCAAAAGGATTAAAACACTTATATATTCTTAAAGAAGAATATTTTGTGTTGAACCAAATTGAAAATTAAGTTAAACACTTTTAAGACAGTATACTCGAAGCATATCAAGTGTGTCAACACCTATTGAACAAATAGTTTAATACCCTAACAGTTTTATAAAGTTGCCTTCAGATATCAAAACTTAGTGTCGACACAAATAAGTTTTGTGTCAACACAAAAGAGCCATAGCTCTCAGGACTCAAAATGAGTCGACACAAATAAGTTTTGTGTTGATACAAAAGTGATCATCACTTTTGGTATCCGAAATTTTGCGTCGACACAAATGAAAATTGTGTCGACACAAAACAACCGAGCCCACCTACAGATTTTGAGTGTCAACACAAAGTTGAAAATGAGTCGACACAAAAGTTTCGAGCCCACTTGAAGAAATTTTGGTATCGACACCGAAATCCAAAAGTGTCGACACAAATATACTGAGGCTTCTTGCAGATTTTAGTGTCGACATCAAAGGCAAGATGAGTTGACACAAATGGTCCTCTCCAGATGCTGAAGCTCAAAAGGGTCGACACCAAATCTAAAGGTGTCGACACCATGATATTGGTAAGGTAGATTAAAGAATTCGTGTCGACACCTCTGAAGAAATGTGTTGACCCAACCACTTGAAGACCTCTGCCCTAGACAATTTGTGTCGACAACAAAGGCTTTGGTATCGACACCGGTGACGAAATTTTAAATTCACGGAAGACCTTAACAGTTAAATTTTTGGCATTTATTGCTCTCACTTACCTCCAACGGTCATAAATGCATAAGAGCTTATATAAGGAGTAACTTCTCAGCATTCAATAAATTGGAGACTTACATTTACTATTCTATTTCTTGAATCAAACTTGGAATTCTCAAGCTCTCATTTATTGCTGAATCTCCAGCTCTTATTCCTTATCTCTCTTTACTTTCTCATTTATTGAAATTTTTTTCTGTAAAGAGCGTGATTGTTCCTCATTAATACACTTCATTTATTGTATTCAATGGTGAGTCACCATTTATCCTTTGAGTGAGTGAGTAAATCTCAGCAAAGAAGAGTTCAAGAGAGATTAGAAAAAAATAGAAGATTATTTTCTTAGGATCTTCTTGAAGCTGTGTTAGGCTTTTGAATGTACCCGTAAACATTCGAATAGATTAAGCAAAGTGTTGAAGTTGTAAAGGCTTGGAATGCGCCCATGAAGCATTCTATATAGTGAAAATACTCAAGGAAAAACTTGAGGAGTGGACGTAGGATTGAAAGAAGCCGAACCACTATAAAATCCTTGGTGTCTGGTTCAATCTCTCTATCCCTAACCTCTTTAATATTTGCATTCCTATAATATTTGATAATCTATCTTTATTAGATTGCAATGTTTAAAGGTTTTCAAAAAGGTTTTTAAAATTTTTATTTATTTTTAAAATCCAATTCACCCCACCTCTTGGGTTGCCTAGAACTAACAATTGGTATAAGAGTTTAGGCTCTTATTTTTTACTTAACAATCTTAGAGTTTATATGGTAACCACTAGCATCGGACCTATCCAATTTGAAGGTCAGTCAACTAATAGACCCCCCTTGATCAATGGAACAAATAACAACTATTGAAAAACTAGAATAAGAATTTACATTCAAGTCGTAGACTATGATCTTTGGCGGGTTATCATTAATGGACTCAAAAGACCCACCAAAACTATTGAAGGGGCTGCCGTCCCTAAACCTAAGGCTAAATGGATTGAAAATGATATTAAAAAATTTAAAAGAGTGCTAAAGTTATGAATCTCCTATATTGTTCACTTGACCCAAATGAGTTCAATAGGATCTCTACATGTGACATCGCAAAAAAAATATGGGATAAACTCGAAGTTACCCATGAGGGTACAAATCAAGTGAAAGAGTCAAAAATCAGTCTGCTTGTACATAACTATGAATTATTCAAAATGAAGCATGATGAAACAATTTCTAATATATTTTCTCGCTTCAATGACATTATTAATGGACTAAAATCTCTTGGCAAGATATATACTAATGCAGAGATGATAAGAAAAATTCTTAGGTGCATGCCTAAGAGTTGGGAAGTAAAGGTTACAGCTATTTAAGAAGCTAAAATCCTCAACACATTCAGTTTTGAAGAGCTCCTTGGTTCTCTCATGACCCATGAGATGAACATCAGGATGGACGATAAGGATGATAACAAAAAAAAGAAAGGCATCGCCTTTAAATCCTCAACTCATGACGAAGAATCCGAGAAAGACTCCTCTAGTGATGAGAATAAAGATTTGGCTCTCATCACGAAGAAATTCAAGAGGTTTCTTATAAATAAGAAACAAGGAGAAAAAAAGTTTTTCAAGAAGGAAGAACACCGAGGCGAGCCTACCAAATTTAAAGGCGACTCAAGAAAATTCAAGAACAACTTTAAAAAAGAAGAAATCATTTGCTATGAGTATAAAAAGTCTGGACACGTCAAAGCTGAATGTCCTCAGCTCAAAAAGTAATTCAAAAAGAGCTTGAAGAAAGACATGATTGCTGCATGGGGTGAGAGTGATGATAGCAGTTCTGAAGATGAAAAAGAAAAAAACGAAGTAGCAAATCTATGCCTCATGGCTAGAGAACATGATGAGGTAACCCCTGACCCGTTTTCTTTAGATGAATTGCAAAGTGCATTTGAAGATTTGCATGATGAGTTGAGAAAAATAAGTGTAAAGAATTCTATTTTGAAAAAATTAGTTCTTTCCTCCTCAACTGAAATTGAAACCTTGAAGAGTGAAAAATCTGTGTTATCAAAACAAGTTTCTGCTTTGAAGGAAGGAAACAAAGCTTTGAGTGAAAAGGTTGAGAATCTCATAAAAATAGTTTACAAGTTCACTCTAGGAAAGAACAATTTAGATAAACTTCTTGGCATGCAAAAATGTGTTTTTGACAAAGCTGGGATTGAGTATAAACCCAAGAAGAAACAAAAGTTCTTAAGCACTATTTTTGTCAAAGCACATCTAATCATACAAATGCCACTTGCTTTCACTGTTATGAGCATGGACACGTTGTCACATACTATCCACACAGAAAACTTTCAAATAATTCTGTCAAGAAGGCTTGGGTTCCTAAAGGAACACACGCTCGAGGAACTAACACCAAAGGACCAAAGAAAATTTGGGTACCAAAAATCAATACTTAATTCTCCTTACAGGTATGTCTCAAATCCTCATTCAAGGAGGGGATATGGTATCTCGATAGCGCTTACTCAAGACACATGACAGGCGACCAATCAATGTTTGCATATCTCAAACCAAAAGATGGCGGATTTGTGACTTTTAGAGATAATAGCAAAGGGAAAATCATAAGAATTTGCTGTATTGGTAAAATTTCTTCTCCTTCTATTAAAAATATTTTGCTTGTTGATGGTTTGAAACATAACTTTTTTAGCATAAGCCAACTTTGTGACAAAGTCTACAAAGTTGTGTTTGATCATGCTAAGTGTGTTATTGAAGACTCAACCAATAACAAAGTTATCTTTGAAGGTCAAAGACATGAAAATGTCTATATATTTACTCTCAATGATCTTTCTAAGAATGACACAAAGTGCTTAGCCGCCTTGAGTGATAATAGTTAGATATGGCATAGAAGGCTTGGACATGCACACATGAACTTGATTTTCAAACTTTTGAAAAAGGAGTTCATGATTGGGTTACCCCAAATCAAATTTGAAAAAGACAAAGTGTGTGATGCATGTCAATAAGGCAAACAAGTTAGAAGTTCTTTTTATTTTAAAAATGTGATTTCAACTTTTAACAACTATGGGACATGGACTTATTTGGTCCAACAAGGACTTTAAGCCTTGGAGGCAAGAGATATGCCTTTGTTATTATTGATAACTTCTCTAGATACACTTGGGGTGCTATTCTTAGCTCATAAGGATGAAACCTTTACTTTTTTTGCAAAACTGTCTCGGAGAATTCAAAATAAAAAAGATTTTCAAATCACAAGTATCTGAAGTGATCATGGCAGAGAATTTAAAAACAAAGATTTTGAAAAGTTTTGTGATGAAAATGGTATTAACCATAACTTTTCTGCTCCTAGAAACCCTTAACAAAATAGAGTTGTTGAGAGAAAGAATAGGACATTGGAAGAAATGGCTAGAACCATGCTCTGTGAAAACAATCTACTAAGATACTTTCGGGCCGAGGCTATCAATACCCCTTATTTTATCGTAAACAGAACTATGATACGAGCTTCTCTTAAGAAAATCCCATATAAGTTATGGAATGGAAGAAAACCTAACATTAGTTATTTTTACGTTTTTTGGTGCAAGTATTTTGTTTTAAACAATAACAAAAAACTTTTGGGCAAGTTCGACACAAAAACTGATGAAAGTATTTTTCTAGGATATTCTATATCTCACAAAGCGTATAGAGTTTTCAATAAAAGGATCCTGATTGTTGAAGAATCTATGCATATTATTTTTAATGAAGCTAACTTTAGTTCTTCAAAGAATTTTTGTGAAGATAACTTATTAGACATAGAAAAAGGTGATAAAGATATCTTCATCAAAGAAAAGAAAGAGCCAAATCAAGAGAAAACTTCAAATCCTCAACAAAATGCAGTCCAATAGATTGCTGAATCTACAAATCTAGAAAATTCAAACCTACCTAAAGAGTGGAGGTATGCTCATGGTCACCCAAAAGATCTTATCATTGGTGATCCATTGCAAAGTATTAAAACTTGATCCTCTCTACATAATGTTTGTGGTAATTTAACATTCTTTTCAGTTTGAACCAAAATATTTTGAGAAAGCCAAAAACGATGAGTTTTGGATCTTGGCTATGCAAGAAGTGCTAAATCAAATTGAAAGAAACAAAGTTTGGACTTTAGTTCCATGACCTAAGGAACACTCAATCATCGGTACAAAATAGATTTTTTGAAATAAAATAGATGAGAATGGAGTAGTTCTTAGGAACAAAGCTCGATTGGTAGCCTAAGGTTACAATAAATAATAAGGCATCGATTTTGATGAGATTTTTGCTCCTGTGGCTAGGCTTCAAGCTATTAGGATGTTGCTTGTTTTTGCATATTTTAAAAATTTCAAACTGTATCAAATGGATGTCAAAAGCGTCTTTTTAAATAGTTTTATCTTGGAGGAAGTTTTTGTAAAACAATCTCCTGGCTTTGAAAATCTAGATTTTTCAAACCATGTTTATAAACTAACAAGGCTCGTTATGGTTTAAAGTAAGCACCTAGAGCATGGTATGAAAAGCTAAGCAAATTCTTGATTGAAAATGAGTTTTGAAGAGAAAAAATAGATACCACTCTTTTCATCAAAACTCAAGAAAATGACATGCTAGTTGTACAAATTTATGTAAATGATATAATTTTTGGTGCAACTAACGAATCTCTTTGCAAAAACTTTGCTAAGTGTATGCAGGGAGAATTCGAGATGAGCATGATGGGTGAGCTCAACTATTTTTTCGGACTCCAAATTAAACAAACTCAAGAAGGAATCTACATTAATCAAGCTAAATACATGAGGGACATATTGAAGAGGTTCGATATGCTAAAGGAAAAACTCATGGAAACTCCAATGTGTCCTACAACGAAGCTTGACAAAAATGAAGATGGCATAGCAGTGGATGAAAAGCGTTATAGAGATATGATCAGATCTCTCTTATATTTAACTGCTAGTCATCCGGGTATTATGTTTAGTGTATGCGTGTGTGCTAGATTTCAATCAAATCCTAAAGAATCACATGTGACCGTTGTTAAGCGCATCTTTAGATACCTTTTAGGAACACAAAATCTAGGATTATTTTATCCTAGAGGAATAGCCTTTGATTTATTTGGTTATTCAGATGCTGATTTTGTCAGATGCAAAGTAGATAGGAAAAGCACAAGTGGTACTTGTCAATTCTTATGACACTCACTAATCTCTTGGTTTAGCAAGAAGCATAACTCAGTGGCCTTGTCTACAGCTAAGGCTGAGTACATTGTAGCTAAAGCTGTTGTGCACAAGTTCTTTGGATAAAACAACAATTAGAGGACTATAGATTTCACTTAGATCATATTCCTATTAAATGTGGCAACACTAATGCAATTAATATATCTAAGAACCCTATACAACTTTCAAGAACCAAGTACATAGAGATTAGACATCATTTTATAAGAGATCATGGGCAAAAAGAAAACATCAAACTTGAATTTATAGGCACAGATTACCAGTTAGCTGACATTTTCATAAAACCCTTAAAGTAAAAAAGAATATGCTATATAAGAAGAGAACTTAGTATATTATGTGCTCATAATTCATGATTAATATGCCATACTAACCATGTCTTTTCATTGCATTTCAAAGCCTTTGATGTTCTTTCTTTATATGTGAAAATGTGTCGATGCCACTTGAAAAAGTGTCGACACAATTGTGTGCTGTGTTGACACAAAACTGTATAGAAGTGGCACTACGAGAAAATTGTTGACCCTTTTCTATTCAGTGTCGACACCATATTGGTTCCCTAACTCTCGGTAAATTTGTGTCGATACCAAGCTTAATCGTGTTGACCCAAATAGCCGAACGCTTCAACACATTTTGAAAATGTGTCGACATCATTTCCTATTTTCGATACCCACACTCGATACGAAGAGTGTGAACACAAAATGTAATTTGTGTCGACACAAATCGTTATGCCTATATATAGAGGTGTTGTTCCTCGAATCGTCACATCGTTCTCTCTCTCTCTCTCTATAAAACTGTCCATCTCTCGCCTTTTCTTTTCAAAAAACTGTGTCGACTCCTCACCTTCTTCTTCCTTTTAATCTTCAAATCAACCCAAATCTATAAAAATGCCTCCGAAAATGATGGGGAAAGGAACCAAGCGATCGGTCGGAGAGGGTTCATCAAACCCTAGATTGTCGAAGAAAAACAAGACTACGATGGCGACGGCAACAGAGACAGTACCGAAAAATGTGGCCATGGCGGAGGTAATTTCCTTCAAAACCCCCAAAATCCGTCAACTATATATCCCATCTTTTGCAAATAAAAAAGTCGTTCCCGGGCGTAGTATAGATTTCTCCTTCTTTAATGCCATTGAAATGAGATTTAAGGATCTCTTTTCAAGCCTTGGGTGAGAAACGCTCCTTCAAATCTGTGAACCCCACTATCCCACACTCGTGAAATCTTTTTTTGCTCACTTTCACATATCCTTGATTTCGACCACCACCATCACCACATGGGTGAATGGTGTAGACATTGTCTTGACTCTTTCTTCTCTAAATGAGATTCTTGAGATTCCCGAAGGGGAAATTTGTGTTCATTATAACAAGAAACCCATTGATGTTGAAGGTTTTTCATTTTTTGAGTATGTGAAATGCATTTTTGAGAATGATGACATTGACCCTACCAAGCCCTTAGAGGCAAACTCTCTGAAACCCAAAATGCGCATACTGCTTCACATGGTAAACCATATTTTCCTACCTCAAATGGAAAAATTTGGTGATGTTATTTATATGCACATTTTCATTATGTGGTGTATTCTTGAACAAAAAAACTTAGATTTAGGTTTCTTGTTTATTTCCCACATGCTTCACTCTCACAGTAAATCAAACTCTTCTATCTCCCACGGCATGTATCTCACTCGAGTTTTTTACCATTTTGGCATAAACTTATCTGAGGAAAAGGTGGTACCAATTTCCAAACACGATCTTTATGGTAGTTCCACTCTTAAACATATGAAAATTTCTAATGTTGATGGAGTTTGGACTACTTATCGACGTGGTACCCCCTCCTCCACTAGAACTCCTCCTCCTATACCTAGAGATATTTCCTCTATTCCTATAGATCTTGATTCTCCTCCCTCTCGACTTGATTCTAATAGAGCTTCTGACATTCTTGGTCTCTCTTCTACTCCTCCTCCTACATTTGCATATGCTCCACCTGCATCGTCTTCTGCTCCTGTTCATGTTAACTTATCAGAAGTTGTCTCCTTAATCAACTCTCTATCATCTTCCTTGACTTCATTTCAAGAAAAAGTCGATCAAAACTTTTTTAATCTCAATCACTCCTTTTCTACCCTCTTTGAAAAGGTGAAAAATGTTGAAAAATCCAACTGTTCTCTACGCAAAGAAGTAAAAAGAGCCACTGACGCCGGGCGATCATTGTGTCGTACAATGGACGATAGCATTGTCTCCATTGTTAATGCGAACAATGCTATTCTACGACAAGTCAGAAAAGAATATGACGAAGGTGTGGTAGTGGCTGTTCAAGTAAATTCCCAAAAGGTTGAAGAACACTTACAATGGATCAAAGAAGCCTGGGGCAAGCAGTTCAAGCCCAAGGAGACTGAGGAAGAAAAAGCAGCTCTTCTCAAACGAGAAGCCGATCTTGCATTGGCCGCACGATATGAAGCAATGGCTACTGCTGAAGCTAAAGATGAGTGGCCACGAGCTTCCAAGGAACTAGCCACAGCCAGCAAACAGAGAGCTGCATAGAAGAAGAAGTTCAAAGATTTCATGGACGACCAGTAGTCATTTTTTTTTGAAGATTACAAAAGGGGAGAATGTAACAGTAAAAGAGTGAATGGGAGAAGAGAGAAAGTGAAAGAAGATTCAAACATTTCTTTATGTTTTTTTTAAGGAGAAGATGTAACAATTAACATACATTTTTTTGGGTTAGTTGCATGGTTTGAATGGATGTTTGAAAACATTTACATTGAATGATTGTTGAATGTTTTGGCTATGAATAATTATATATGTGGTTTGATTATTCTTAGAAGAAATCACTTTGCACATATTCATTGTGTTGCACAAATTTTAATAAATTCAAAATATTTTTTGATCATTTGTTGCATATCATATTAAAAATGTGTTCTATCATAATAATTGAATGCCTAACTTTTATGATTGTATATGTTGTTTAAGGCATATCGATAAGGGGAGAACCCTTGTTAAAAAATATTTTTAAATATTTTTTAGAAAATACTGAATTGGTTGTAAACATCAAAAAATGGGAGATTGTTAGCCCAAGGGCTTTTTATCTTGATTTTGATGATTTTTATAATTCATTTTTTAAGAATAAATGGATTTAAAATGATAATATTTTATATTTCTAGAAAGAAAGTGTTAACACATTTTGATCAATTAAGTTGATACCTTTAGCTAACAGAAATGACTTATCTCTCAAAAGGATTAAAACACTTATATATTCTTAAATGAGAATATTTTGTGTTGAACCCAATTAATAATTAAGTCAAACACTTTTAAGGCAAAGTATACTTGAAGCATATCAAGTGTGTCAACACCTATTGAAAAAATGGTTTGACACCCTAATAGTTTTATGAAGTTGTCTTCAGGTATCAAAACTTAGTGTCGACACAAATAAGTTTTGTGTTAATAGAAAAGAGCCGTAACTCTCTGGACTCAAAATGAGTCGACACAAATAAGTTTTGTGTCGACACAAAAGTGATCCTCACTTTTGGTATTCAAAATTTTGGATCGACACAAATGGAAATTGTGTCGACACAAAACAACCGAAGCCACTTGCAGATTTTGAGTGTCGACACAAAGTTGAAGATGAATCGACACAAAAGTTTTGAACTCGCCTGAAGAAATTTTGGTGTCGACACCAAAGTCCAAAAGTGTCAACACAAATATACCGAGGCTTCCTGCAGATTTTATTGTCGACACCAAAGGCAAGATGAGTCGACACAAATGGTCCTCCCCGGATGCTAAAGTTCAAAAGGGTCAACACTAAATCCAAAGGTGTCGATACCATGATGTTGGTAAGGTAGATTGAAGAATTCGTGTCAACACCTTAGAAGAAATGTGGCGACCCAAGCACTTGAAGATCTCTGCCCTAGATAATTTGTGTCGACACCAAAGGCTTTTGTGTCGACACCGGCAACGGAATTTCAAATTCACGGCAGACCTCAACGGTTGAATTTTTTACATTTATTACTCTCACCTACCTCCAACGGTCATTAATTCACAAGAGCTTATATAAGCAGTAACTTCTCAGCATTTAATAAACTGGTGACTTACTTTTACTGTTCTATTGCTTGAATCAAACTCAGAATTCTCAAGTTCTCATTTATTGCTGAATCTTTAGCTCTTGTTCCTTATCTCTATTTACCTTATCATTTATTGTAGATCCTTTCTGTAACGAGAGTGAGTGTTTCTCATAATACACTTCATTTATTATATTCAAGGGTGAGTCACCATTTATCCTTTGAGTGAGTGAGTAAATCTTATCAAAGAAGAGTTCAAGAGAGATTAAAAGAAAAAAGGGGATTGTTTTCATAGGATCTTCTTGAAGCTGTGTTAGGCTTTTGAATGTGCTTGTAAACATTCGAATAGCTCAAGCGAAATCTTGAAGTTGTAAAGGCTTGGAATGCGCCCGTGAAGCATTCTATATAGTGAAAATACTCAAGGGGAAACTCGGAGAGTGGACATAGGCTTGAAAGAAGCCGAACTACTATAAAATTCTTGGTGTTTGGTTCAATTTCTCTATCCCTAACCTCTTTAATATTTGCATTGCTGTAATATTTAATTATCTATCTTTATTTGATTGCAATATTAAAAGGTTTTCAAAAAAGTTTTTAAAGTTGTTATTTATTTTTAAAACCCAATTCACCCCCCTCTTGGGTTGCCTAAAACTAACAAGTATCAAGTCATCTAATGCCAACGGTTCAAATGCAAAATAGTTAAAAACCATGGTTTTCATTCAGTAATAGATCTAAATAAATGAATTAGTCAATTTTAGCGTAATATTAGCCAATTTTATCTAACTTATACTCAAATAGGAAATCATCATAATTCAATAAGTTAAAAGTGAAGTGTCGTATACCAGTATTGTTTTAACTCAAACCTAACACAACCATATCTAAGAACTTGCCATTTTGTTGGAGTACGTGTGAGGTGACTAGCTCAATGAGGCCCGCTTACTCTGTGAGTAGTTTAATTTGAATATATCTTTTAAAATTTACTCACCTTTTGATGCAAACACTCCCGCTTGAATTAGGCTAGAGGCCCGCTTACTCAGTAACTCACCTAGAAATACATATAATTTTTTTTGAAAAGAGAAAAAATCACTTTCAATCACAAGGCATCCAAAGTAAAGTAAGACTTTAAGTATAAATGTGCAAAGATCAAGTTTAAACTCTACTCGGTTTGTGATTATGTATATGCAAGAGTATACAAACAGGTCATGAAATGGTAATCAAGATAAGTTAAATAGGATTGACTAAAACTACCATGTTGACAACGTAGTGCATAAATTTAATTCAGTCAACGAATTTCAAATCTTAATTTTAACCCATTTAATATTTGAACCGTTCACAAATTGTAAACTATCACTAACTCAGAAGCATAATTGAATACCCAAATTTCAAGGTGGTCAATATTTTTCTTGTTAATGGTGTTCCTACTCGCAACTCAAGTGACATTGTACTCAATGGCATATTAACAGAAAGAACAAAAGGATAACGGATACATGAAATTAATGAAGGAGATCACCTCGGTTACAGTAAACACGATACAGGATAAAAAATGCAGCGCCCCCCAACAAAGAGCCATGTGTACCTGCAACTACTTGAAAGCACTTAGCTAAGTTTATCGTCTTCAACTAAACGTCAAGAAAGTTGGGCCTTTTCTGCGTCTTGTAATTAACCATATAAGAATCTTGTATACATATTACTATGCTAAAACATGTATCCTTTCCTGGCTAAGTCTAAGCTATTGGAAATTTAACATGAGGGTCAGGTTTTGATTGATTAAGTCATTGCATTCAATTCAATTGAATGCTTACATGAGTTCACTAATCAAAAATACTTTCATTATTATCAATGATTGGAAGTGTATGATTCTTAAATTCAGAATGATTTAGCACAACTATTAATGGCTTCTCAAGAGCCTCTTCATGTAATGGCTAATAACAATATTAAGTTCACTTATCCATTCGAACTCTAAGTAATTCTCCAAACCAATGTTTTCTATAGTTATGACGCTTGAGTAGGTGACATCTCAGTAGAAATTGGAATATCTAGACTATCTTAAATTATATGTCCCAAAATCGCACAATTATCACAACCATCTTGAGACTTTTCAATTTCTAGAAGTTTCTTTGTTGTATCAACTTTTCTAACACGAGAACTAGTTTCATCAAACTAATCAAGATCTCAAGAATGTGATTTTTAAATAAATGATCAAAATAAGTCCAAGTCTCTTTAGAAGTTTTATCTAAAAAAATCAGTAGATTCAAACTAACGACAAATTCTTGTGTGGTTCATACATCCAATGGTTTTTTCAAACATGTTTTTTATCAAAGAAAAAATGAATAAGACGCCAAGTTTTATAGTTATTATATGTGCAAGAAATTACCAAATATTTAAATCTCTTCCAACATTGCACACAAGACTCATATTTTATTTGATTAAAATTCACTATTTGTTATTTTCGAATAAGAGTCACATATGGTAGGAAACGTTTCTCCAAAAAATGTTTAACATCTCTTGCAATGTTCTAATTGTTCTTGGTCTCAAAGAATAATAGCAACTCTAAGATTTTTTCCTTTTTTGGATAACCAAAACAACTAATGATGAATTTTTCGCTAACATTGGGATATTTCAAAGTCAAATAAATCTTCTCAAAATTTTCAATACGCAAACATGGATTTTCTAAATTTAGGCCATAAAAATGAAGAAGCAATAAGGACACTTCTAAGTTCACATCAAGAGTGCTTATATTAGATGAAAAAATCACATAAGTGTGAGAACTTATCATTGTGAGTTGCAAATAGTTGTCACAGGTTCTCAATGATGGGTCAGCGTGATTTTGAAAACCCACGTAGTAATTTTTAAAATAGGCCATTTTTTTTTGTATAAAAACAAAGTAAGATAAAAAAAACTAATGGAAAATAGATAATACCAAATTGAACTACTTAACAAGTAATTGAAGCATATAATGATTTGATATGAATTCAATATTCGCAATGGGCTTTCTCCAAACCTAAGCAACCTACAGTTAACAACTAATATAAAAGAAATTAAAAAGAAACTATATGAAAGTAGTAATGTGATTGTGAGACCTTAACCCGTTTTCTTTTTCGGCGTTTTTCGACGAGCGTTTGTTGTTTTCGTCGCTGCATGTTTTTACGTGTTTTGATGCATGATTGAGCTTAGATATGCATGCGGGGCAGGTTCCCGGGGCCGTTGGGCGTTACGGTGCAAATTTCAAAATTAAAAAAAAAAAGATATTTTGGAGGCCTATAAATATCTGGAGTTAGATATTTTCAAAAGATATTTTTTCAAAACTTCTCAGCTAAGTTTCCTCCCTTTTCTCTCTGCCTTCTCTCTAACTTCTTGGGGACTCGGGGTTCGATTTTTAACGATCAGACTGCCGATTCTTGTTATTGGCATCGTGGTCTACACATCCATGCAGACAAAATTTCATTCCAGCAAAGCTTGATTTTGCACGTGATTCGAGGCGTCGAGTTTTTAACTCACCGAGGTAGGATCCTAGACTCTCATGTCTTATAAAGGTGCTACGTGTAATTGTGCGTGTTTTTAACAGTTATATTGCATTAGATCTGAGTTTGTTTCAAAGTTAGGTTTTGGTATTTAAAATCATTTTTCGTTGATTTCGGTGGATGGAATTGAATGTCGGGTGTTCCTTTCGAGGTTTTTGTTGTTAGGCTTGGGCATGTGGATGTCTGAGGGTGTTAGATGAGAGTTTGGAGGTGTCGAATCGAGGTTTTGGAGGCCAAAACAGTGTTCAAAAACTGTTCTCGCCTCGGTTCAATCGATTGGACCGTGAGGGTCAGTCGACTGGATCTTAGTTTTTGAGGTTCGGTCGAATAAACCGTGAGGGTCAGTCGACTGGACAGTGTCTTGAGGCATTTTTGGTGAGGTTCTAATGTGTTGCTTGGGTCACCTGGAAAGGGGGTCCAGTCGACTGGACCTGGGTTGTTTTGGGTGGTTTGTTTGATGGTTGGTTCCTTGGTTTCCAATTGGTTTCCGGCAGTATTCAGTTGATTGATTATGGGGTTAGTCAATTGAAATACTGTTGGATGCCTTTTGGGGTTCAGTTGGTTTTGTGGTGGCTTCGAGGGTCGTGTCGTGGCCTCGGTATTTTTGTGGTGCCGTCCTCAGGTGTGACATGCATAGTTAGTTTTGGGTGTTGTGGCATTGTTGTGTGCTTGCTGGTTATATGCGGGACGTGTGGGTCTGTGGTTCGGTTTAAAGGTGGGGTTTCTTGAGAACCGATCTGTGGAAGGTTCGGGTGTTGGCCTCTAGGTTAGGTGTTAGTTGTCCTGGTGTGGGGACGGGTCGTTCGGGTGAACGTGTGATGTCTTATCGGGTTATGAGGTGTCGTATGCGGGACATCGTGGTCATACGTGCTTTCATGATTGTAGAACTGTAATTAGTTTTATTCATGTATGTTGCAGGACGCGTATGTGGTCCTATGTGGTCATTTATGATCTTTTATATGATCTGCTGAGCTTTAGCTCACGATGTGGGATTTAAATTGCTTTTCAGGTATCGATCACGCTTGTTGATCTGGAGGTGTCGGAGGGGCAAAAGATCTGTAGTCTTCCATTTTGCTAGTTTGAACATGTATGCTGTAACATGTTTTTCAGTGTTAGAACCGTGTAATGTAAGCCTTTTGACGTTATATACAATGCATGTATATTTTATATTGAGACTGTATTCCCTGGTTGGGTATTATATTTTGTTGCTTGTGGGTGTTTCATGTGGCCCGGAGTTGGGGCTTGACAACTTGGTATCAGAGCTCTGGGTTCGAATACATAAGAGCAGTGAGAAGAGGTTGCATCACCGTGTGAGGTTGACTACGCGTGCTTGATTGCCTGTGTTTTGATGCTTTGATAACATGAACGTGTTTAACATGTTAAGCATGAGATGATGTGTATATGTGAGTATGCAGGTTGAACTGTGGGATTGATTAGTCCTGCCTTTAGGCGTCTGGATTAACAAACTTGGGAGCCAAGATAGAAACGCGTTTAGCTGACGTGATTTCTAGTAGGAAATCCGAGTAGGTTATCTAGATTAACGCGTTATTCTTGTCGGTTCTCCTCGATATGTGGAGTTGGTTTAGCACGAACCTATGTGGCTATGTGTCAGCATGCTTATGTGCTTTGTTTATGTCCATGCAATGTGCCGTGTCTTATGTTTGTCTTTCTTTTAATATAGATGCAATGTCTGCGAGGAGTGGGAGAGGCAGTGGTCAAGGTCGTGGCTGTGGTCATGGTGTTGGCCAAGGGGATGTTCCTATCCCTGATGCTAAGGATGCAAGTGCTCCCCAAGGACCTATTGACGTGGTAGGGTTGCTGCGTGCACTGGTTAGTTCTATCCAGCAGCTGGCTGAGTCAGCTAGAGGTGAGACCGTTAGAGAGAGAGAGGGAGTGCCTGAGGCGAGGGCTACAGTAGCGATGCGGGAGTTCAGGCGCATGGATCTGCCTACCTATGTGGGAGATCTTGATGCTATTGTGGCGGTTGAGTGGTTAGAGCAGGTGACTCAAATCCTTGACACGTTACAGATTATGGAGGATGAGTTGTGGGTTTCTTTTGCTACTTTCCAACTGAGGGGTGTTGCTCATGCATGGTGGAAATATGCCAGTACCACGTAGGGGTATCATGGGCAGCCTTTATAGGAGTGTTTCTGGAGAAATACTTCCTGGCTTCGAAGAGGGATTTGTACAAGGAGGAGTTCTACACTCTCACCCAGAGGGCGATGGACGTCATGCAGTACGAGGCCAGGTTTACGTGCTTGTCCCGATTTGCGCCAGAGTTGGTGAGCACAGACGAGCTGCAATCGATGAGGTTTGAGCGGGGCTTGAGGTCGGCGATCAGGGAGCGTGTGGTCGCCATGGGACTTCGGGTGTTCACAGAGCTGGTGGAGGTAGTACCAGGATTCACGGTTGAGGCAGTCCCAGAGTCCCGTACTGAATCTGTCACAGGGGAGGGAGCTACCGACTTGCTATGGATGTGGGTAGATGGGACATATTTGCAGGAACTGTCCCCAGAGAGAGGGTATGCCAAGTACAGTGGGCACACTAGATGGTTTATTTGTGCTGGATCGACAGCAGTATCTTGTAGTTCAGACTTTTTGAATGACAGGTGGGGGTATGTCAGTTCAGTTGGTACGATAGCCAACAGTGTCAGGTTCTGGCGGACAGACTAGAGCGACATTGCCCTGAGCTTATGCACTTACAGCTCCTAGTGCTTCGAGGACACCGACCGTGCCTGATGATGCAGATATGTCTTCAGCGAGCAGAGGTACTTTCTGAGTATGTAGTGTTTGAGACAGTTCTTCATTGCATCTATTTGGGAGTTGTGGATGGATTCCATAGGTGGTGTGCTATGTTGAGGTAGTGGTTGGTGAGAATGTGCGGTTGGGGTGAGTTGTAGATCCCGTGTCTTTGAGATAGTTGGCAATTGATGCCTAACCTTGTTTGACTATATTCTAGGAATGGTTTGTCTGACCATCTCGTCTGCCTGTGTCGATTGTGATTGATAATTTGTTTTCTTTTGACCTTCTGTTGAATTTCAGGGGCAAAATTCCTTGAAGGGGGGTAGAGTTGTGAGACCCTGTCTTATTTTCTTTTTCGGCATTTTTTGATATTTTTCGACGCGTGTTTGGTGTTTTCGTCGTTGCATGTTTTTATGTGCTTTGATGCATGATCGGGCTTAGATATGTAAGCGGGGTACGTTCCTGGGGCCGTTGGGCGTTACAGTGCGAATTTTAAAATTTAAAAAAAAAAGATATTTTGGAGGCTTATAAATATCTGGACTTAAGATATTTTTTCAAAACTTTTCAACTAAGTTTCCTCCTTTTTCTCTCTGCCTTCTCTCTAAGTTCTCGGGGGCCCAGGGCTCAATTTTTTATGATCAGACTACCAATCCTTGTTATTGGCATCATGGTCTATGCATCCATCCGGACAGAATTTTATTCTGGTGAAGCTCAATTTTGCACGTGGTTCGAGGCGTCGAGTTTTTAACTCACCAAGGTAGAATCCTAAACTCTCATGTATTATAAGGGTGCTACGTGTAATCGTGCGTGTTTTTAACAGTTAGATTGCATTAGATAAGAGTTTGTTTCTAAGTTGGGTTTTAGGGTTTAAAATCGTTTTTCTTTGATTTCGGTGGATGGAACCCGGTGTCGGGTGTTCCTTTCGAGGTTTTTGGTGTTAGGTTTGGGCGTGTCGATGTTTGAGGGTGTCAGATGAGAGTTTGGAGGTGTCGAATCGAGGTTTTAGAGGCTAAAACAGTGTTCAAAAACTGTTCTCGCCTTTATTCAGTCGACTGGACCGTGAGGGTCAGTCGACTGGATCTTGGTTTCTGAGGTTCGGTCGACTAGACCGTGAGGGTCCGTCTGCTGGACAGTGTCTTGAGGCATTTTTTGTGAGATTCCAGTGTGTTGTTTAGGTCACCTAGAAAGGGGGTCCAGTCGACTAGACCTGGGTTGTTTTGGGTGGTTTGTTTGATGGTTGGTTCCTTGGTTTCCTAGTGGTTTTCGACGGTATTTAGTTGATTGATTATGGGGTTAGTCAATTGAAATACCGTTGGATGCCTTTTGGGGTTCAGTTGGTTTTGTGGTGGCTTCGGGGATTGTGTCGTGGCCCGGGTGTTTTTATGGTGCCGTCCTCGGGTGTGACGTGCATGGTTAGTTTTGGGTGTTGTGGTACGGTTGTGTGCGTGCTGGTTATGTGCGGGACATGTAGGTCTGTGGTTCTGTTTAAAGGTGGGGTTTCTTAAGAACCGATAAGTGGGAGGTTTAGGTGATGGCCTCCAGGTTAGGTGTTATTGTCCCAGTGTGGGGACGGATCGTTTGGGTGAACAAATGACGGGTGTGTGGCATGTGATGTCTTATCGGGTTATGAGGTGTCGTATTTGGGACATCGTGGTCATACGTGCTTTCGTGATTGTAGAACTGTAATTAGTTTTATTCATGTATGTTGTAGGATGGGTATGTGGTCCTATGTGGCCATTTATGATCTTATGATCTTTTATATGTGCATGTGTTGCACTGGTTAAAGCTCTGGCTTTAAAGATGCATATGTGGGGCGGATAATGGTCCTTTGGTGAAAGTCCGTAAAGATACATATGAGGGGCGAATAATGGTCCCACGGTGAAAGTCCGTGAAGATATTCGTTGGCTCTGGTCAACAAAGCATTAGTTGGGGCAGATAATGGTCCTTCGGTGAAAGTCTGAGAAGATGGGCGGGTTGCGTGCGTTGAATGTGCTGCACGGGTTACGTGCGTTGAGTGTGTTGCACGAGTTGCATGCACGGGTGACATGTGTTGCATTAGACAGGGGCTGCGGTCCTTCGGTGGAAGTCTGAGAAGATACATGGATTGCATGAAATGCATTATGGGACGAATAAAACCAACTTTTGAATTATTTTTAGGACTCGCGTGATTCGCGATATGAAAATCATTTTCAAACCTTTTTCGAGGCTCTTGTGAGTCCAATATAGTTGCTATCCTTGCTTTCTATTGCTTGTGAAAATTATTTTAAATGCTTGAAAGAGTGTCTAAAACTGCACCTCGTTTTCCTAGTATGTTTAGCTTATATTGCATGTGTTGTCTAGTATCTGCTGAGCTTTGGCTCACGATGTGGGATTTGAAATGTTTTTTAGGTACCAGTCATGCAGGTTGATCTGAAGGTGCCGGAGGGGGGGAAGATCTGTAGTCTTCCATTTTGCTAGTTTCAACATGTATGCTGTAACATGTTTTTCGGTGTTAGAACTGCGTAATGTAAGCCTTTTGACGTCATATACAATGCATGTATGTTTTATATTCAGACTGTATTCTCGAGTTGGGTATTATATTTGGTTGCTTATGAGTGTTTCACGTGGCCCGGAGTTGGGGCGTGATAGTGACGCCCTAGCTCTCGGGTACGTTAAGACATATATATACATATAAATAGGGTTATGGTAATGCCGCATTCATAGATTATCATTGTAATATTACATTATTTGGTCTCAAATAGCTTGCAAAATACATAAGTATTATAGTTTCACAAAGAAGATTACAAAATTACAAAGAGCACTTAGAAATTGTAAAGAAAGAAACAAAGTATGCGGAGCTCTTCATCTATGCTTCGCTCAGGTCTGCTTGCTCCGGAACTCACCCTGATTTGTGTATTCTTCTTTGTAGAAATTTCCTCCCTCTTCACCTATGGTACGAAGCCATTAGCCAAAGCCTATAAGAAAATTCTATAATCTCCCTAACCAAACTCACAGCACAAATTTACCAAAACACATTTCATAAGACATTTAAAGCATTTATAGATCAAGGAAACATACAAATTTGAAGATATACGTACAGTAAGAAGGTAAATGTTAACCAATTAATCTTGCATGGGATGTAGTAATAAGTGCAATGCAAATGCCCAACCCAACCATTCTCCATGACCCAAGCAACCAAACAATGGAATTCCATGCCGAAAATTCAAAGAGTAGACTTCATTAGACAAATTAATCACTAAGCCATCAATCGAGCCTTGTTGTGAAGGATAACTCCATCGCCGGGCTTCATGCCCCTACTATTTTATTCAATCACAATGGCGTGGGGTGGGGATCGGTGCAATATGGCTGTGTTGACGAACGCAGTAAGGATCGACGCAGATCCAGCTATGTACCCAATGCACTCACCTTAAAAGTTGTGATGCCCTTGCCCGTATCAACACAAAGTCTAAAGTACCAATATCAGAACACAAACGACGAATCCATGGGGCCCAACAATTTTCCATTATAACCA
Organism: Heliamphora ciliata; assembly: GCA_032360265.1. Classification (NCBI taxonomy): domain Eukaryota; kingdom Viridiplantae; phylum Streptophyta; class Magnoliopsida; order Ericales; family Sarraceniaceae; genus Heliamphora; species Heliamphora ciliata. The sequence goes on from JAUMHN010097742.1 coordinate 21,485, forward strand.
ATATCTATACACCGGGGACACATCTAGGGTGTTCAAAGAGAATTCATCCCAAAACATTTCACAAATACCAGCACACCAAGGACGCCCTAGACTTAGAAACAAAGGGATGATAACTCCAACATTCTCAATCCCACAACGGTATGAACATATACAAGATGGACTCCAATGTGCCATGAATGTAACGATGACAATGCCCACGTGGTACAACATATATCTAGAAGTACAACTACTTATAGTATGGCATAATACTAAGCATAAAATGTATAAACTAACATAGCATAAGGTACAAATCTTTAAAGTACAAAGTATGACAATTTGAAGCATAGGGTACAACTTTCAAAATATGGTTCAAATCTCATAGCATGGTCATTTGTCATCATATATTTACATTTAATCATTATTTCCTAATTTAAATAAAATAAATCATGTCAGATAGCAAAAGCATGCTTCACCATACATTTAACCATTTACTAGCCGACTTTTAACCTCTTATTTGTATACTACAGCAGCATTTTGAGATACTAAAATTTTGATTTAGATTATGGTTTTTGGTCAAAATTTAGATATAAATATTCCCCACAATTCTTATGTAGAACACTAAGACTCAATCCTAAGGTAACTGGGTGATTTATCCCTCACAAGTGAAAACGGTTCAACAGTATTCAGAATTTTTACTAAAAATTGCTCTCTGTTTGTTTCGATTTTGGGGCATCAAAACAGGTCTAACTAAGCTCAACTTTGGATATGATTACGTTCAAGATATCCTCTACAAATCTCATGAAGATTGCTTAGTAGGCCTTAAGAAAATGTTAGAGAAATAACTTGATTTAGAAAATGTGTTCAGGATGCGTCAAACACTCAGCAGAGTTAGTTTTTAATAGATTAGTTTAAGAATCATTTGGAGGCTCATACAAAGGCTTTTGAATTTGATTTGTGCATCAACTAGATGAAAATGTCCCTAACATTTTTCAAGAAGACCATGTTTGAAGAAGATCATTAAAAATAGAGATTTTAGGTTACACAAAAATATGTGTCAGAGAGTCCTTTTAATCACTGAACATACGGTTTCTATGGGTAGCAAAATAAACATGTTGGCTATAACTTTCATGAAAACACCTAAGCTTAGTTCATGTTAAAAAATAGGGTTTTGGCCTCTGCAACACAAACTGCTCTAAAAACGACGTGTTTTAGTAAAAATACCATATCTCGAGTTTTATCCATTCAAATCCGTTCAAACAGATTTTAGATAAAAGATAACATAAAAATCTAGGTCTAGACATAAAGAACACACTCAGAATAATTTTCTAAATTTAGTTTCGATTTTGCTAAAAAATTAGGACAAAGAGCTCAAAAACCTTAAATCTCAGGCCTAGTTATGTTCTAGCCACCTAGCATTTTGTATGTCAACTTTTGGTCCATTTTCTTTGAATGCATGGGTTATACACTAATATATCAAAACGTCAGAACCTATAGAAGTCATAAAACTCAATGATAGCATTACACAAACACATATCAAACCATCAAAACTCTAAACAGTCCCTAATCTCTTGTCATGACGCCTTCTTGGTTCATGTTTGATTCTTATTCTTGGTTGTGTTTCAAGAGATGAGTTGAGAGGAGTTTGGGAAGAGTTTAATCAGAGAGTTTATAGGTTTTCTTATCTTGTATAGAGACCAAAAGGTGGAAGGTGAGTCTGAACTTAGCTTTTGATCTCTCTCGGTCACCAAAAACCTCTTTCTTTTGGACCCTCCTTCTTTTTCTTCCTCTTCTCTCTTCGGACACTTTGAAATTTTTTGGTCTCTTTCATACTCTCTAGTGGCCGAAACATGAGGGAGAAGAGTGGGGGTAAAGGCTCCTTTGTATAGCCAAAGAAAAGGTGGGTTCAATTATGAATGGTGTAAGAATTATTTGAATTTTCTAAAATTCTATTGGTTGCATAGAGGGTGGTGTTCTTAATAAGAAATTTGAGATCTAAATTTTGCAGATGGGAAGAGAGAAATTCGGCTAAGGGGCTGTTTGGTTGGTTAATGTGCTCAAATTTTGCTTTAATTACTTGTTTAGTGGTTTTTTGACACTATATTGTCTAAGAAAATATTTTTAAAATTGATTTGATACATCTTTTTGCTCTTCTTATTTACTAAGATGAATTATTTTAGTATTATTATTATTATTATAGTTTATAAAAATTTTGATAACAATTAATTATTTAAGTATAGGCAGTTATGTTATTTTAAGTTATTTTGACTAGATGTGTTATTTTGGCTTTATTAGATGTGTAAGAGTTTTAATAATGATTTATTTATTTTTTTGACATAAAATATTATATTATTATTAATATTAGTTGTTTGAATAGTTTTATGAGAATTTTTGATTTTTTTATTTTAAATTTCATGTTCATTAATAAATTTTAGGTTGTTGGGAGTTTTCTCCAGGTAAGGGTTCTGCCTCTAGAGTATTAGATCTTCTGGGATTCTCGAATCGAATTAAGGTTTCTCATCAAATCAAGGTTCTTAGTGTTGGAACGCGGAAGAAAATTTAGAACCGGTGCCGTGACCATAAAAATGGCCTGTGCATTTTTCATGAAAAACAATAACATTAAACTGATATATTATTATTAGATATACCTTCAAGAAACTGTACAAGTTTCTTTGATGCAAAGCAACGATCCGTGACGACCCAATGATCTTCTCACGTATATCCCGACGCACACGACGGTCCCGGCGAGTGGGCACCGATCTGGATCTTCGTGTTTTTCTCCTTCTTAGTTTCTATCTCACACTTCTCTCTCAAAACCAAAGGAATACACAATGGGAGAGAGAAGGGGGCGGCGGCTAAGGCTTCGGATTAAGTTCCTTATTTTGCTCCTCGTGATATATTTTAAAATATATCACTTGAGTTATCCATGGAAACTATATATCTCTTCCCTAAAACCAAGGAGGAGATATCTATTTTCCATAAAACATTCTTATACCCCTATTAGGGCCGGCCACCTAGGAAGTGATCCCTAGGTGTACCAAATTCCAATACCGCTTTCCATTATTTAATTTAATCCCCGAATGTTTCCGGCGGCGAAACCGACATTCAAATTAAATTAAAAAATTACCGAAACCGATAAGAAAATATCTGTGCGTATAAAATGCTACGTGAGGGATCACGAGAAAGTGTAGAACTCGGGCTAACCGTACGGGAAAACCGGATATCCCTAACTCTTTTCCCGAGTTAGATCCTTTCTCGCACGAATCAAAACTTATTCTACTAAAGGTCCTGACTGAACTCCCAGCCCTAACTCAAATTATGTCTTGAGTTTTCAATTATCAAATGCACTGTATTCTCCCCACGTTTAAGATATGGATTCCAGATAATTAAATTAGGTTATTGACAACTCGATTTAATTATCTTCTTCTCGTCGCAACCGCACCGCTTAACCTTTTGATATGCCGGATCCAAATATCCACTGTATAGATTTAGCATAATCAAACCTATAAGCAAAGCACACGAGGGGGAACTCCTCAACCAAAGTCGGGCGTGGTTTCCGTTAGCTGATTATCGATTATCGGACAAACAACGCCAGTACCCAACTCAACGGTATTATTGATCTCATGGAGGAAATCTCAACCATTGATGACTCAAAGTACTGTACACTATCTTAACACAATCAATCAATCACTTCGGGATTAAGAGTT